>NW_025912443.1:0-26731 GCF_018835915.1 Vigna umbellata
ATGTCGATATCCGTTTTAGCTTAAACAGATGTTGATATCCGTTTTAGCTTAAACGGATGTTGACATCCGCTGACAGATGCTCACATTCGTTTAAGATTTTCATGTTTATTTTAAGGTTTATTACATATCTGGACGATGAAGTTGCTCTCACTGCCCTTCACCACCCCCACCGACCTTTGACATTGATGGATCAATTCTTGAAGAAATGAAACGTTCAAGAGAAAGAAGATCACAATGAAACAATGAGAGGATGAATTGAAAGAAAGAAAGAAGAGTGTGTTTGCCGTCATGCATTCATGTAAAGGATTACAATGAGTAAAAGTTATAAAATATGAATTCTAAAAATAAAATTTTACTAAGAATAAAACAGGAATAGAGAGGTGAAAGGAGGGGTAAAATAGGAATGAGGTGGTGGAGGGAACAATGGGTGGTGGTGGAGCACCACCCATAATTCACATATGATGAGTTAAAAATATTATGAATACCCAAAACTAAAAGAATGACCATTTTGCAACCAAGTTCATTTTAGTTTTACAGCATCCATACATTGGGAAAGTTATCGTCATTATTTTACCATAATTTTTTGTTGGTTTGCGAAAAATGTGTTACGAATAATTTTGAGTAACTTTTCTTAACTAATATACTTATAAATTATTTTAAAACACAATAATATATAATCATTTTCCACGTCTTCTTATTTATTATATAGAATAATGAGGAAAGAAATCCTTTTATTAAAGAAGCATACAAATGTTTTTTATGCTATTAACGTTTCCTTATTTACTATTAACACAACTATTAAATATATGCATTCAATGCATATAATTTACGATGATTGAGAGAGTAAATAACAGTAATGGAAAAACCTTAAGGCATTAAAAATTATTATATAAATCCTTCAAAAATTGAATGCTGGTAAAAGATAAGGGGGTTACAGATCAAAATAAAGAAAGATTAAAAAGTGAATGCTGGAAAAAGAGAATGTGAAATTTCAAAACCAATCAATGCTTGTGAAATCTTTATATAGAGGGAGAGAAACACATACTCACAGAGAATGTAAACAGAAGTGGAAGAAAATGTGTTCATCAGGTAGAAGTGTTTCAGTGGTATGGGTGGTTGTGTTGGTATTATCAATGGTGAAGAATGGTATGGGAGAGGAAGTTGTTGTTAGGGCTACAAATTCTTTGGAGGGAAATTCTTTTGAGGGAAATCTGGACTTAGACATTCAATGCAACATCGATAGAGGTCCTCCCATTACTGTGAAACATGGAGCTTACCATCAATGGAAGTATTCTTTTGATAAGGAATTCGAATGTTTCTTTCGGTGGTTAGGTGTTAGCAGCGGCTATCACTCCTTTGATATGTTCGTAAAATCTAGGGATGAAGGTTCAAACCCTTGCTCATGGTTTATTAAACAAGATGGTCCATGTAGGTTTGCTCCTAATGGAACCTCTCTTTGCTTTCACTGGAAAACTTAGACTCATCTTCTTTCTTGCTTCAAATTCTGTATATGATTCTAATAATGACTGTTAATCAATATTAATAATAATAATCATGTCTCTTCTGTCTCTTATTTTTCTGAATCACTTTCGTTGAGGCATGTATTTTTGTTGCTTTGGTTCCAGTAAAACTTTAAATACTAATTTTAACTTTCAGTTTACATAAGTAATGACCATATAATTTTAACAGAATAATTTAAGTACATTTGTTATTATGCAATTCAATTTAATATAATTTAAATATAGTTTAAAAACCCTGATTATCATAATCTCCTCTTCGTAACTTCTTCCTTTTGTAGATATGGAATGTTACATTCTTTTAAAAGTTTTATTTTTATTTAATTTAGCCATTTTCAGAATTCAAGATAATCTGAAAAACAAGCAAATGGTTTAGCTGAATTGGACTATGCTCAATCTCTTAGAATATTCCAAATGACAGAGAAGATAAATATAAATATAAAAAAAACCATGAATAATATTTTTATATAACTGGGTTGAAAACTAAAATATCAAAATTTGATGAAATGTGACGAAATTTTTTCAGTTTTATTGATATATAAATTAGGATCGAAGATGTATTTTTGTGATTAATCATTCCAAGGATAGCAAGAGTTGAAATGATTGTATAGAAACAAACATGGTCCATCTTTTTTAATAGTCCAATTACAAGTCATGCATCTAAACTCATCCCTGTTTGCTACATATATAGGAAACTTATGAATAACATCTTGTTGCCATTGAAAGGAACAATGGAACAATGTTGAAGAAAAGAAGTTAACTTTAAAAGTCCGGACGAAAGAAGAATTGGGTGAAAGAATTTGCAGTCCAGATCATCATCTGCAGATTTGCAATGAAAAGGGTTAGATCAATCCTTCTTCTAAAGAATTTTGTAACACTTACATGACTTTTATGAGTTCTTATTTCAAACCCATTGCTGCTTGATAGTAGCCTTAGCCACAAAACTAAGAAAATACTTCTTACAAACACACACATTTTAATATTTCTTCTATCTCTCTTATTATCTAAACCCAAAAAAGATTAAAACTAGAAGCATGCAGCTGAGAAATTTTAGGTCAAAAGAAATATGTAAACATAATATTGGCCAAGAATAAAGTGCAGTTAGTTTGGTAGAACTGTTTTCTTCAAGTTTAAACCGACAATTTATTATGATTTTATTCCTCTTATTGGTTAATCTTTCCTTGACTGCATAGTTCCAAAGGCACTATTTTTTCTTAGTTTTCAACTCAACTGTAATGGTTTTTATCCCTATAATGCGTTACTTGATCTTCTGTTGATGACAATTAATTACTTTCATTTAATATCGAGATAAAAGAAACTACCGATTTTCTATTTATATATAGCAAAATACATTAATTCTTCTATGAACTTAATAAAAGTAATGCATTTATCAAAAAGAATGTTAAAATTGTAACACTCAAATCTCAGCCAAATAAAAAATATTTCTATTATAATTAAATTAAAGACATTAAAAAACTTATATGAGAAAACACCAGTATAATATTTGCTTTTAAACTCGCATAATATACCTTATTTTACACCAAATCGCTGCCTATCACAACGCGGTGGCAGTTTTGCAATAAAGTCGACCTTATAGGCCTTGGTTGCATGCAGAACCGAAGCAGAGCAGATATACGACCTCGGTTTTGTGAAGAACCGGTGCCTAAAAGGTGACAACTTTATGAAAAGGTGATACGAGCTCAGGCTTTTTGGCTAACAATTTTATGAAAAAGTGATACTACCTCGGGTTCGTGCAGAACCGAGGCATAAAGCCTGAGCTACCACCTCGGTTAACTTAGACCCGGTGCCAAAATGTTCTTCGGCTTTGATTCCTTCCTAACCGAAGCATATAGGCTTCAGATTCATTTTAAACATCGGTTTCGTTCATAACCGATGATGTAGAGCTCTACGGCCTCGGTTATTCGGCACAATCAGAGTTTGTTCATTTCTGCTCGCGCTGTTGCTTCTGCTTCTTCTTCTTTCTCTTCACGCTGCTGCTGTACATTTCTTGTGTTCACTTCTTCTTCGTTGCTTCTTTGTGTTCATTGCTTCTTTCACTTTAAGCTTCCTTATGTTCATTGCTTCTTCGATTCTTCTTCTTTGTGCTACTGCTTCGTCTTTGCCGCCACCACCGTTCTTCTCCCTAAGGGCTACCTCCACCAGCGTCGCCGCTACGAGTCCTCGTAGTCGCCGCTTCGCTTCATCCTTCGTCCCTACCGTTCTCACCTTCGTAGTCGCTACTGCTGTCGCCCACTGTCATCGTCGTTGGTGCTGCCCATCACGGTAAGTTGTTCAAACCCTCTTTATCTTGTCTTGGAATATTGTTTGGGCATCAATTGCTATGTTTGAAAGTTTCTTGTTAATTGTAGTCATCATAAACTTTTGTACGCAGACAATATGATTTAATTATTTTGGATTGATTGAGAATGAGAACAGAATCGCAACATTTGCATGATGTGTGATGCGTATGAATATCTGAAAATGATCTAATATTTGATAAGACGGTGGATATTTAGATTGGTGTGGAGTGGAAGAAAGTAGAAAAACAAGATAAGTGTAGAATTTGGGATGAAATAAATAAGAGTAGAAGTAAGTAGCGAAGAAGAATGTGTGGTCCTTTGCTTTGGGTGACGCATAGAGATGCCTTGAGAATGTGTGGTCCTTTGCTTTGGTGATTGGGCACTTGAAAGAAGGAAGTTCCTTGATTTTGAAGCCAAATATTTGTCAACTCGGAAAGCCAAATTTCGCAAAAGGGAGAAGGAATAAGATATGTGTCTGAAAAGAAAGCAAAAGTTGTTACAAAAAAGCAAAATTGTTATTATTGTTTATGTTATTATTGTTTAAATCATTATTGGGCCAAATGTCCAACAACCGGTAAAATAACCAAAGATATCTGATTAGAGATATTGATAAGCCATTTATGAGTAACTAATCGAATCTCAAGGTAAGTTTGTTTTTATTTGATCTTTGAAACACTTATAAATACAATGACAAGGCCAAAAGCCAGGTACGTTCAACTCATACTCTACGAGATTCAAATACTCAATTGTGTTAAACAATTCATTACATCACTCCTAACTTTAGCGTCGGAGTGTCTTTTGCAGGTACCTCCCCTTTCGGCCAAGAGTATAGCCAAGCGGAGCAGGCGACGGCCGAATGAAGCAGTTGACAGGCAAGCGGTCCAGACGATCCAGGCGTTCGGAAGCAAAGAGGACACGTCATAAAGGTTAGTCTCTCAGTCTTGCACAAATATCTACCTAAAAACAATATGAATTGCACTTAGTGAGAGAATGACTTGTCGAGTCTATCTACATAATTCAGACATTCAAAACAACATATTTGATCCCAAATGGACTCAAACTAAGTTTTTCTCACTAGTGCAGTAAAGGGAAACGACATCGGTTATTTTCGTCTATCCCCACCGGTTCTACAACCGAGGTATATACAGGCAAGGTAAAAATTCTACCACTTTATGCCTCGATTCTGAACCTAGAAAAAAATGTGTATGCTTTTGCCTAGATTCAAATGAAACTGAGGCAGTAGATGGTGTTCCTTTTTTGAATTTTTTTTTTCGTCAGACTTTTGGCCTCAATTGCTATTGAGCCGAGGCAGTAGAGGGGGCTTTATGTCTCGGTTAGAGTTGAACCGAGGCAGTAGAAGGGGTTTTTTTTAACATTTATCCAAGAATGGTCATGAACAAATCCACCTTTCATGAACTTGGTCAGCACACACAACCCATGATTATCATCCACGCAAATACCGCAGAACTATAGAATTTTCCTATGACCACAAGTCACGAGTTCCAACAGATCCTTGTGGAGCTCAAACTCGTAAGAATTCCCTTTTATCACACCCCTTTAGCTTATCAATCCCAACCCTCTTGTACGAATTTGGCCCAATCTTTTCAACAAACTCCACACTATTTGAGTTCAACAACCATCTCTCAATCTCATCCCCACCTCCCTTTCATCCACTAACACAATGAAAGATAAAGAAGGCAAAGGATTCATCCCCACCAATGTGCCATCATCGAAACTTTATTCACCAATTCCCTATATTCAGGTCCTCATATTGGTGTTACAAAAGAAAATGAACAAAACTGAAAAGTTTAACATGTAATTTGCATGTGGAAGAAGAAACACGAACCTTTCAAATCAGGATGGTGATGTCGTATTGGTTAGAGTAGGATGAAATGGGGGAAATGGCAACTCTAATGGCTATTCTTCTGTTTGTTTGCACAAAACCAGCATAGAGGAGGTTATAACATCTTGTTGCCTGATATGAATCACTCTGCATAATCCACAAAATCATCACTCTCAAATATTTTTTGCATCTAAACATCATTATGATAAATCAGAATAGAAAATCTTTAGACTGGTTAACAAAATGATAGTGTGATTAAGGGAGAGATGTTGACCGTCCAGTAAGTGAACAATCTTGGCTTCATCAGTCACAGAGATGCAAGCAAACGGAGCATCAGAGCAGAACCTTGAACCTCGTCATCACAATCCTCTTGAATCAAAATTGCACGCTGGTCAGTCTCTGAAAATCGCCAAGGGCAACAACAGCGCGTTCTCGTCGACGCTTTCGTCCTCGGCCTCCGAAGCGAAGCCGGATGGTCCCGCCACAGCTTCATCCATGGTGGTAGAGGGCTCGGGAGTGGGCTGGACCGGGTGCTAGGCCAGCGGCTCCACCACTAGCATGGGCCGCACCAGGCGATCCACGAACAACACCAAATGATCTGAGAAACCAAAAAAAAAGGGAGAGAAAGAGGATAACAGCTGAAGCAGTATAGATCTGAGAAAGGGGATAACAACACTAAAATTGGGGATGGGTTTCTGGATTAGAACCTAGGAGCTGTTATCGAGAAGCTGCTTCACTCCCAACGACCACCGCTTGATCTTCACTCCAGAGGCGACGCACTCGTAGGCGAGCTGGAAGCCGTGCTCGCAACCATCGCACACGACGAGGTGGTGGTGGCTCTCGGCGGTGGCGAGGCGGGTTCTTAGAGCAGGCATTGCAAGGAGCAAGATTGGAGCATAGAGACAGCAACACCGATATGGAACCAATGATGTGGAAGAAGAACACCGCGAGAAGAGGCAACACGACAACACTATAGAGGCGGCAATGAAGCGGTGACCCTGTAGCGGCGGTGATGACGGAGCAGCGACCCTGTAGCGGCGACGATGAAGGAGAGGTTGGATGTAGCGGAGGAGTTCGCTGGAGCAAAGGAAGAAGAAGAGAACAGTGCAGAGTAGGTAATTTCCTTCATGGGGTGAAGATAAAAACCGATAGTGCCTCGGTTCTTTACTAACACCGATGCCTATACTCACCCTACTACCTCGGGTCTGCTGGCAACCGTTGTTGTACGTCGCTCTACTGCCTCAAGTCTAATTGCAAGCAATGTTGTAGGTCAATTTTAAAAAGTTGTCGGTGGAACACTCAGAGTTAGGTGGGAAACAGTAGAACATTACGCCTCGGTTTGGCCATTAACTAAGGTAATTTGACCTTTATGCCTCGGTTCAAGAGGAACCGAAGCCTATAAGTTTGTTTAAATTGTAAAAATGTCACCGTCTTTACATATATTTCGATTTTCTGAAAACTGAGACGTATTACTCGCGTTCTTTTCCACGTTTTGCGCTAGTGTCTATTCATTTCTTGTCAAAATTGATATTTAATGTTCAAAACAACATCAGATTGAATCAATTTGACTCAAATAACCAACCTTTAACATATCTAAAATACTTAACCTAGCACAAACAAGTTAAGCATATCAATTTTAAATAAACCCATCAGACCTACTCCAACTTCGAGTTGTAAAAGGCTGAAGAAAGGCTAAACGTGAAATTTCAGTTTGTTCAAAAGACCCACAAAGAAGGGACTTTCAAAAACACCACGGTAGAAGCTATGCAAAAGACGCATAAAAAAGCTGAAAAAAAAAAAGAGGCTAAGACGAGAAATTTATGTCTGTTCAAAGACCCACCAGGAAAGGACTTCAAAAATTACGAAAAAATCAACACATGAAACACGTGCCAAACGAAAGACGAATGGGAGAAATATAAATTGAACGTCTGAAATGACAAAAAAAAATACCCAAATAATGAACATGTGTAAAAAATATATGGTTATTTTCTGAGTTTTTCTAAGAGATTGTTTTATTAGTTATATAGAAACATACCAGTCAACATTAACAAATACTTTAATTTTAGTTAGAGAACACTTTAAGTTTGTAATATTTAAAATATTGTAATATTAAAAATAAAATCTGAGTAAATACTTGATTTGATATAATAAGAATAAAAATATAATATTAATATCAAAATTTTAATTTTATTAATTTCTTTTAAATTTTATTAATTTCTTTTAAATTTTATTAATAATTAATGCTTTTTTATACGAAAATTAATATTAATGTTAATATTTAAAAAAAATACTGAAGATTTTAATTTAGATGTCTTTTTATCATTACTCATTTTGAGAACATAACATTTTAAGTAATAAATAAATACAATTGATATAATCAATAATTATCATTAAATTATCAATCACCAAAATTTTCATTTTTTTAATTGTTACAAAATTGTCAACGGACCAATTCAAAGGTCTAGTTTTCCATAACTTCTTCACATAACCAACTCAAGGTTAACTTTTTGGTTGTTTAAATAGATCCACCAAGTTGATGACAACTTTATCTTAATTTTAAATAAGGGTAAATTATATTTTTGTCCTTATGTATTTTTTTTTGTTTTCGTTTCTCTCTCAAATTTTGTTATATTTATGTTCCTCACATTTTAGAAAGTTATGGATTTAGTTATCCATGATTAATGTCGTTAGTTTTTTCTTACGTAGCAAACAGCGTGTCACGTTCCCAATATTGAAACAGAGAAGTGGGATGCAGAAAGAGAGCAAACAGCAAAAGTGAATGAATGAATATTATTGATTATTAAAACGGATAAAAGCAAAGCTTTATATACAAAGTTTAGTTACTGATAAAACAGTAACTGAAAGTAACAGCAAACGAATTTGAATATTGTTTGAATTATACCACAATACTCTTCCTTAATTCAAACTTCATTGAGAGAAACAACACCAATTCTTCTTTTCAGAAAATCAAATCTTTCACCAGTCAATGCTTTAGTAAACACGTCTGCCAACTGCTCCTCAGTTTTGCAATGTGAGAGCTCAATTCTCTCTTTATTCACCATGTCTCTCAAGAAGTGGTACTTCACTTCTATATGTTTGCTTCTCCCATGCTTTACAGGATTATTTGCCAGATTAATGGCAGAGGTATTGTCCATCATTAATTTCACAGCATTCTCCCTCGTAACCTTCAGTTCTGACAGTAATTCTTTAAGCCAAATACCTTGGCAAGCTCCATAGCATCCTGCTATATATTCAGCCTCGCAACTAGACAGTGCAACTATAGACTGCTTCTTTGAACACCATGAGATAGGTGCATCGTTCAAAAAGAAGATGTATCCTGAAGTGCTCTTCCTTTCTACCATATCTCCTCCATAATCCGAGTCACAAAAACCTATCAACTCCAGCTCACGTTTCTTTCTTCCATAAGGAAACAAAATTCCAGTATTCAAAGTGCCCTTTATGTACCTGATTATGCGTTTTACAGCAAGTAAATGACTTTTCCTGGGCTGATTCATGAATCTGCTCGTTATACCAACACAGAATGCTAGATCGGGTCTGCTATTGCACAGAAATCTCAGTGATCCAATCATTTGTTTATACAACTTTTCATTTACCGTTTCCTCTGCATCATCATTCATCAACTTGACATTCACCTCCAACGGACTTTTCACAGCGTTGCACTGATTCATTTTAAATCTCTCAAGCAAATCTTTCACGTACTTACGCTGATGCATAATCATCCCAGCCTCGGTATGCATGAATTCCATGCCAAGAAAGTAACTGAGTTTGCCGAGATCTGTCATCTCAAACTCAGTCTGCATCTTCTTCTTAAATTCTTCAATATCTTCTATGTTAAAACCTGTTATCAAAAGATCATCTACATACAAACAAATGATTACCAATTCTCCACCCGAGGCTTTAACATATACTCCATGTTCAACAATACACTTGTTGAAGCCGAGACCAAGCAAATACGAATCAATCCTTTTATTCCAGGCCCTGGGTGCCTGTCTTAGACCATATAGAGCTTTGTGCAGTCTATACACCATGTGTTCTTTACCCTTTTCACTGAATCCAGGAGGTTGATGAACAAACACTTCTTCCTCCAATGCTCCATGCAAAAATGCCGACTTAACATCCAATTGAAACAGCTGCCAATTTCTTTCACATGCAATTGCAACAACCAAGCGAATGGTCTCCAACCTGGCTACAGGGGCAAAGACTTCAGTAAAATCCACACCTTGTTTTTGCAGAAACCCTCTGGCTACCAACCTTGCTTTATGCTTTGACACAGTGCCGTCTGGGTTTAGTTTTCGTTTGAAGACCCACTTCACACCGATACACCGCTTTCCAGGTGGCAGATCAACAAGTTGCCATGTTTTGTTTTTCTCGATTCATCGAAGCTCATCAATCATTGCTTCCTTCCACACGGGTTGCTTTAAAGCTTCATCCACCTCCACGGGTTCTGCCCCAGCCATAAGTGCTATATGTAGCACATCTCCTTCTTCATTTATCTCTGCATCTGAATATATCTCATAGTCAGAAAATCGTGACGGTCTTACCGTTTCTCTCCTTGGTCTCTGCAATGTTTCATTAAAACCAAGACTGCTGCTTTCAATGGTTGGTTCATTTCTCTGTTGTGTAAACTCATCTATTAGTCCATGCACCAGTGTCTTCTTCAAGCTTGAATGCATGTGTTTCCAGTCCCATTGTTCATTCTCCAACACGATGACATCTCTACTAATCACCATCTTCTTGTTGACTGGATCATACAATTTATACGCTCCAGTCACATGATATCCTACAAACACCATCGGCTCTCCCTTATCTTCGAGTTTGGATCGTTTCTTGTCTGCAACATGCACGAATGATAACGATCCGAACACTTTAAAGTGCGTTACAGATGGCTTCTCTCCAGTCCAGACTTCAAGTGGAACTTTACCCTCTACTTTCTTTGTAGGACACCTGTTTAGTATGTACACTGCTGTCGACACAGCTTCTGCCCAAAAATTCCGTGGCAACCCTTTTTCTTTGATGAGGCATCTTGCCATATTCATGATGGTGCGGTTTCTCCTTTCCACCACTCCATTGTGCTGCGGCGTATAAGGTGCGATAACTTCATGCATGATTCCATTATTCTGACAGAAGCTTTCAAAGTCAAGTGAGGTGTATTCTCCCCCTCCATCCGTTCTGAGAATTTTCAACACCTTACTACTCTCCTTTTCTACACGAACCTTATACCTTTTGAACAATTCCAGAACTTCACTTCTTGCTTTGATCAAGTACACCCACATCATTTTGCTATGCTCATCAACAAATGCAAGAAAGTATCTGTTGCCTGCCAAAGAGGGTACCTCAATCGGACCACAGACATCAGAATATACTATTTCAAGACACTCCTTCGATCTCTTCTTTAATTGAGTTTGGAAAGGCTTTCTGGTTTGCTTTCCTGTCAAACATGACTCACATGCATTTACTGGTACAGATATATTTGGCATACCTGACACCATACCATTCTCACCAAGTCTCTACAAATCTCTGAAGTTCAAATGACCAAAGCGTAAATGCCACAACCAACTATCTTCTTCCTTTACAGTAGCCAAACACTGCTGATTCTCAAACGCCTCCAAACTGACTTGAAAGGTTCTGTTCTTTGAGATTTTGCTTCTCAGAATCAACTTCTTATTATTGTCAAAAAGCTCCACCCTATTATTGTTTCCCATGATCACAGTATATCCCTTCTCAACTAGCTGCCCAATGCTAAGAAGGTTACACTTCATTGCCGGAACAAGCAAAACATTGCAAATAACTGCCTGTGAACCATTTCTTCGTTTGATGATTATATCGCCCATACCTTCAACCATCAACGTACTATTATCTGCGAATTTGACTCTGCTTTTCTTGGTGCTGTCAAAATTAACCAGCCATTCCCGGTTATACGTCATATGATTTGAGCAGCCCGAATCAAGATACCAATTATTGGTCAACGGTTCCATGCAATCAGTAGTCGTCATTACCATCAAGGTCAATGGTTCTGAGTCTGATTCTTCTTGCGCAAGGTGAGCTTCTTTACCTTGAAATATTTTCTTCTGTTTGCCTTTTCCTGAGAAACATTCGTATGCAAAATGCCCGAGTTTGTGGCAGTTGAAGCATTCAATGTTTCGTTTATCTTTCTTTTTCCAACCCTTCTCAAATTTGTTCTTCTTTTTTACAGAATCAGATTTTTCATCTGATTCATCCGCACCACTACTTTCTTTCCTCCATTTTTCTTTTCTTGACTTACCTTTCCACTTCTTGACATTCTTTTTCTCATCATTCTTGATATGGTGAACTTTTAGAGCCTGCTCATCAATCTGGACAGAATTCCTCTCACGCATTCTCATCTCGTGAGCCTCCAAAGCACTCTGGAGTTCTTCTATTTTTAACCTTTCAAGATCCCTTGATTCCTCGATTGCCACCACAATGTGATCAAACTTCTGGGGCAACGATCTCATTATCTTCTCTATTACCATGAGATCAGTAATAGTTTCACCACATCTTTTCATTTGATTTGAAGTTGTCAGCACTTTGTTGAAGTACTCGCTCACCTTTTCTCCTTCATCCATCTGCAGATGCTCATACTGCCTCCTTAACGTTTGTAATTTCACTTTTCTTATTTTATCTCCTCCAGCATGGCGTCTCACCAGTATACCCCATGCCTCTCTTGCTGTGGTTGCATTCTGAATCATCTCAAAATGCACATCATCCACGCATTGATGGATGATAAACAGGGCCTTATCATCTTTCCTCTTAAGCTCTTCCTTCTGCTCCTCCGTGTCATCTCCAAGGCCAGACTCATACCCCCTTTCTTCCACAATTGCACTGACGCCTTGATAACAGAACAAGACTTTCATTTGTGTACTCCACCTGCTCCAGTTTTTGTCTGAGAACAGGGAAACTCGCAGCAGGAATATCGGCCATGACACCTTCTCTTTTCTTGCCCAAGAACTATCTTCTTGATTTCCTTCAACCGTCTCAACCACGCCCTTCAGCCACCGCAGTATCACTGTGAAGAAAGTTGAAGACGTACACTCCCAGGTTTCTACAACCTGGCTCTGGATACCACTATTGAAACAGAGAAGTGGGATGCAGAAAGAGAGCAAACAGCAAAAGTGAATGAATGAATATTATTGATTATTAAAACGGATAAAAGTAAAGCTTTATATACAAAGTTTAGTTACTGATAAAACAGTAACTGAAAGTAACAGAAAACGAATTTGAATATTGTTTGAATTACACCACAATACCCAATTTGTTTAAGACAGGTATATTGTGCCTCCGAATCAGCAAGATAGCTCGATGGTAAACAATGTATCACATCCCCAATCTGGTAAGGTTTGCTAGATATGTGTATTGTTGTTCTAGGTCGGTAAGATATCCAAATAGCCCAATAAGATATTCGAATAGCTTGGTAAGGTACATGGAAAACTCAAATAGCTTGATGGAAAGTCTAGATAGGTCGATAAGGATTTGAGCTATCTAGACTACCTAGAGAGCTACCTAAGTTCTTCTTGCACCTTACCAAGCTATCTAGNAGTAATAAATAAATACAATTGATATAATCAATAATTATCATTAAATTATCAATCACCAAAATTTTCATTTTTTTAATTGTTACAAAATTGTCAACGGACCAATTCAAAGGTCTAGTTTTCCATAACTTCTTCACATAACCAACTCAAGGTTAACTTTTTGGTTGTTTAAATAGATCCACCAAGTTGATGACAACTTTATCTTAATTTTAAATAAGGGTAAATTATATTTTTGTCCTTATGTATTTTTTTTTGTTTTCGTTTCTCTCTCAAATTTTGTTATATTTATGTTCCTCACATTTTAGAAAGTTATGGATTTAGTTATCCATGATTAATGTCGTTAGTTTTTTCTTACGTAGCAAACAGCGTGTCACGTTCCCAATATTGAAACAGAGAAGTGGGATGCAGAAAGAGAGCAAACAGCAAAAGTGAATGAATGAATATTATTGATTATTAAAACGGATAAAAGCAAAGCTTTATATACAAAGTTTAGTTACTGATAAAACAGTAACTGAAAGTAACAGCAAACGAATTTGAATATTGTTTGAATTATACCACAATACTCTTCCTTAATTCAAACTTCATTGAGAGAAACAACACCAATTCTTCTTTTCAGAAAATCAAATCTTTCACCAGTCAATGCTTTAGTAAACACGTCTGCCAACTGCTCCTCAGTTTTGCAATGTGAGAGCTCAATTCTCTCTTTATTCACCATGTCTCTCAAGAAGTGGTACTTCACTTCTATATGTTTGCTTCTCCCATGCTTTACAGGATTATTTGCCAGATTAATGGCAGAGGTATTGTCCATCATTAATTTCACAGCATTCTCCCTCGTAACCTTCAGTTCTGACAGTAATTCTTTAAGCCAAATACCTTGGCAAGCTCCATAGCATCCTGCTATATATTCAGCCTCGCAACTAGACAGTGCAACTATAGACTGCTTCTTTGAACACCATGAGATAGGTGCATCGTTCAAAAAGAAGATGTATCCTGAAGTGCTCTTCCTTTCTACCATATCTCCTCCATAATCCGAGTCACAAAAACCTATCAACTCCAGCTCACGTTTCTTTCTTCCATAAGGAAACAAAATTCCAGTATTCAAAGTGCCCTTTATGTACCTGATTATGCGTTTTACAGCAAGTAAATGACTTTTCCTGGGCTGATTCATGAATCTGCTCGTTATACCAACACAGAATGCTAGATCGGGTCTGCTATTGCACAGAAATCTCAGTGATCCAATCATTTGTTTATACAACTTTTCATTTACCGTTTCCTCTGCATCATCATTCATCAACTTGACATTCACCTCCAACGGACTTTTCACAGCGTTGCACTGATTCATTTTAAATCTCTCAAGCAAATCTTTCACGTACTTACGCTGATGCATAATCATCCCAGCCTCGGTATGCATGAATTCCATGCCAAGAAAGTAACTGAGTTTGCCGAGATCTGTCATCTCAAACTCAGTCTGCATCTTCTTCTTAAATTCTTCAATATCTTCTATTTTTTAACCTGTTATCAAAAGATCATCTACATACAAACATATGATTACCAATTCTCCACCCGAGGCTTTAACATATACTCCATGTTCAACAATACACTTGTTGAAGCCGAGATCAAGCAAATATGAATCAATCCTTTTATTCCAGGCCCTGGGTGCCTGTCTTAGACCATATAGAGCTTTGTGCAGTCTATACACCATGTGTTCTTTACCCTTTTCACTGAATCCAGGAGGTTGATGAACAAACACTTCTTCCTCCAATGCTCCATGCAAAAATGCCGACTTAACATCCAATTGAAACAGCTGCCAATTTCTTTCACATGCAATTGCAACAACCAAGCGAATGGTCTCCAACCTGGCTACAGGGGCAAAGACTTCAGTAAAATCCACACCTTGTTTTTGCAGAAACCCTCTGGCTACCAACCTTGCTTTATGCTTTGACACAGTGCCGTCTGGGTTTAGTTTTCGTTTGAAGACCCACTTCACACCGATACACCGCTTTCCAGGTGGCAGATCAACAAGTTGCCATGTTTTGTTTTTCTCGATTGATCGAAGCTCATCAATCATTGCTTCCTTCCACACGGGTTGCTTTAAAGCTTCATCCACCTCCACGGGTTCTGCCCCAGCCATAAGTGCTATATGTAGCACATCTCCTTCTTCATTTATCTCTGCATCTGAATATATCTCATAGTCAGAAAATCGTGACGGTCTTACCGTTTCTCTCCTTGGTCTCTGCAATGTTTCATTAAAACCAAGACTGCTGCTTTCAATGGTTGGTTCATTTCTCTGTTGTGTAAACTCATCTATTAGTCCATGCACCAGTGTCTTCTTCAAGCTTGAATGCATGTGTTTCCAGTCCCATTGTTCATTCTCCAACACGATGACATCTCTACTAATCACCATCTTCTTGTTGACTGGATCATACAATTTATACGCTCCAGTCACATGATATCCTACAAACACCATCGGCTCTCCCTTATCTTCGAGTTTGGATCGTTTCTTGTCTGCAACATGCACGAATGATAACGATCCGAACACTTTAAAGTGCGTTACAGATGGCTTCTCTCCAGTCCAGACTTCAAGTGGAACTTTACCCTCTACTTTCTTTGTAGGACACCTGTTTAGTATGTACACTGCTGTCGACACAGCTTCTGCCCAAAATTCTCGTGGCAACCCTTTTTCTTTGATGAGGCATCTTGCCATATTCATGATGGTGCGGTTTCTCCTTTCCACCACTCCATTGTGCTGCGGCGTATAAGGTGCGATAACTTCATGCATGATTCCATTATTCTGACAGAAGCTTTCAAAGTCAAGTGAGGTGTATTCTCCTCCTCCATCTGTTCTGAGAATTTTCAACACCTTACTACTCTCCTTTTCTACACGAACCTTATACCTTTTGAACAATTCCAGAACTTCACTTCTTGCTTTGATCAAGTACACCCACATCATTTTGCTATGCTCATCAACAAATGCAAGGAAATATCTGTTGCCTGCCAAAGAGGGTACCTCAATCGGACCACAGACATCAGAATATACTATTTCAAGACACTCCTTCGATCTCTTCTTTGACTGAGTTTTGAAAGGCTTTCTGGTTTGCTTTCCTGTCAAACATGACTCACATGCATTTACTGGTACAGATATATTTGGCATACCTGACACCATACCATTCTCACCAAGTCTCTACAAATCTCTGAAGTTCAAATGACCAAAGCGTAAATGCCACAACCAACTATCTTCTTCCTTTACAGTAGCCAAACACTGCTGATTCTCAAACGCCTCCAAACTGACTTGAAAGGTTCTGTTCTTTGAGATTTTGCTTCTCAGAATCAACTTCTTATTATTGTCAAAAAGCTCCACCCTATTATTGTTTCCCATGATCACAGTATATCCCTTCTCAACTAGCTGCCCAATGCTAAGAAGGTTACACTTCATTGCCGGAACAAGCAAAACATTGGAAATAACTGCCTGTGAACCATTTCTTCGTTTGATGATTATATCGCCCATACCTTCAACCATCAACGTACTATTATCTGCGAATTTGACTCTGCTTTTCTTGGTGCTGTCAAAATTAACCAGCCATTCCCGGTTATACGTCATGTGGTTTGAGCAGCCCGAATCAAGATACCAATTATTGGTCAACGGTTCCATGCAATCAGTAGTCGTCATTACCATCAAGGTCAATGGCTCTGAATCTGATTCTTCTTGCGCAATGTGAGCTTCTTTACCTTGAAATATTTTCTTCTGTTTGCCTTTTCCTGAGAAACATTCGTATGCAAAATGCCCGAGTTTGTGGCAGTTGAAGCATTCAATGTTTCGTTTATCTTTCTTTTTCCAACCCTTCTCAAATTTGTTCTTCTTTTCTACAGTATCAGATTTTTCATCTGATTCATCCGCACCACTACTTTCTTTCCTCCATTTTTCTTTTCTTGACTTACCTTTCCACTTCTTGACATTCTTTTTCTCATCATTCTTGATATGGTGAACTTTTAGAGCCTGCTCATCAATCTGGACATAATTCCTCTCACTCATTCTCATCTCGTGAGCCTCCAAAGCACTTTGGAGTTCTTCTATTTTTAACCTTTCAAGATCCCTTGATTCCTCGATTGCCACCACAATGTGATCAAACTTCTGGGGCAACGATCTCATTATCTTCTCTATTACCATGAGATCAGTAATAGTTTCACCACATCTTTTCATTTGATTTGAAGTTGTCAGCACTTTGTTGAAGTACTCGCTCACCTTTTCTCCTTCATCCATTTGCAGATGCTCATACTGCCTCCTTAACGTTTGTAACTTCACTTTTCTTATTTTATCTCCTCCGGCATGGCGTCTCACCAGTATACTCCAAGCCTCTCTTGCTGTGGCTGCATTCTGAATCATCTCAAAATGCTCATCATCCACGCATTGATGGATGATAAACAGGGCCTTATCATCTTTCCTCTTAAGCTCCTCCTTCTGCTCCTCCGTGTCATCTCCAAGACCAGACTCATACCCCCTTTCTTCCATAATTGCACTGACGCCTTGGTAACGAAACAAGACTTTCATTTGTGTACTCCACCTGCTCCAGTTTTTGTCTGTGAGAAAAGGGAAACTCGCAGCAGGAATATCGGCCATGACACCTTCTCTTTTCTTGCCCAAGAACTATCTTCTTGATTTCCTTCAACCGTCTCAACCACGCCCTTCAGCCACCGCATTATCACTGTGAAGAAAGTTGAAGACGTACACTCCCAGGTTTCTACAACCTGGCTCTGGATACCACTATTGAAACAGAGAAGTGGGATGCAGAAAGAGAGCAAACAGCAAAAGTGAATGAATGAATATTATTGATTATTAAAACGGATAAAAGTAAAGCTTTATATACAAAGTTTAGTTACTGATAAAACAGTAACTGAAAGTAACAGAAAACGAATTTGAATATTGTTTGAATTACACCACAATACCCAATTTGTTTAAGACAGGTATATTGTGCCTCCGAATCAGCAAGATAGCTCGATGGTAAACAATGTATCACATCCCCAATCTGGTAAGGTTTGCTAGATATGTGTATTGTTGTTCTAGGTCGGTAAGATATCCAAATAGCCCAATAAGATATTCGAATAGCTTGGTAAGGTACATGGAAAACTCAAATAGCTTGATGGAAAGTCTAGATAGGTCGATAAGGATTTGAGCTATCTAGACTACCTAGAGAGCTACCTAAGTTCTTCTTGCACCTTACCAAGCTATCTAGACTTTCCACCGAGCTATGAGTTTAGTATGCACTTTATTGGGCTATCCTAATTTCCCACCTAGCTATTTGAATATCTTGCCAACCTAGGGACATGATACACGTATCTTGCTGACCTAATCGGGTTGGCGACGTGACACACCATTTTCCACCGAGCTATCTGCCGACTTGGGGACACAATACATGTGTCTTAAAGAGTGGCACACTGTTTGCCACTTAAAAAGAAAAACTAACAATATTGGTCACGGAAGACTAAATCTATAACTTTCTAAAAAGAGAGGGACCTAAATAGAACAAAGTTTGGAAAATGGATGAAAATAAAAATTACATAATAGTTTAGGGACCAATAACATAACTAATTACATTAATTAATAAGTAATGTAAATAATGTTATTAACACAATTAAAATCTAAAACTACTTTAATAAATAATATGTTTATTGTTAATGTTTTTATAGATAAATAAAGTACAATTATTTATTAAATTAGTTGTTGCATAAAGCCAATTTTAACTCTAAGTAGGTATGACATTAAAGCTACAATAAAACAATAGAAAGGAGCGGGGTTGAATAGTGTTTTAAAATTCTTTTCACAACATTTCGTTTGATGAATGAATGAGATGTAGTTGTAAAATAGAATTTGAATAGTATTATTCACCACTCCTAGTAACCTTGAACAATCTTGGTATCTCTCTAATACACTTCCTAGTTGAGTTTCATCCACTCCTAGTTTTCAAGTATTTTATCCACTCCTAGCACTTGAGTATTCTAGCCACTCTTGGAATTCCTTGACAATTATGGTATATATTTGATATGTTGTCTAGTTGAGATTATCCATACCAGTTGATTGAGATGAAGACAAACTTATTTGAGGCCAAACTAGATGCACTCCATAGGAGTGGAGTGGCCACTGCTAAAATGTTCATGGAACTCTCCTCCGCTTTTCTCGATCTAAACCTTATGTAACCAGAAGAATTTTATGCTCGAGTAGCATGGCTGGGGACCAGGCCTACTCTAGTAGGGGAGATGGAGCTTCTACCCGCGCTACAACTAGTAAACAAGCTGGAGAAGATGATGAAGAGGAGGAAGAAGTTGAGTATGATGATTAAGAGGAGACAAATGACATTTATGAGGAGGAGGATGACGAATCTGATGGAGTGAGGACAACATCTTTTGAGCAAAGTTTTATTTTAAATTCCTTTTGTAGTTTGATTTTTAAATTTTAGTTATAAGCTTTTAACTTACCTAGTGGATACTTTTCATGCAACTAGTGTGATAACTTGAGTTAATGATTATGTTATGCTTAACCTGAATGAAAATCACTTATGCTTGCTCTGTATCTATGCGAATTGCTTTGAAAATCTGATTAAGATGATGTTGGTTGAGCTTGTTGAACATAGATTGTGGTTGCTCTCATCTATTTAGGTAAATGCTTGATTTTAATTGTGGTCAATATTCTTGGCACAATATTTATCAAAATTTTGAACCTTGAGCAAACTTGAGAGATGTTGTGCCCCAGATTGGAAGTGGCAAGGTGATTTTGTGTAACAGTTTGATTTGAAGTTAGTTTTTAGTTTGAACACATTTGAAATCACTAAACAAAGTTGCTAGAGTGATCAATTTTGAGTTAGAGCCACTGTTGAGCAAAATTGAGTTTCAAACCACCAATTTCAAGCCATTTTTTTGGTGAAGAGTTGAAAAATAAGTGTAGATTTTGAATGCTAGCATTTCTATTTTATCATGAACAAAGCCAAAAACATGTACAAATAGTAGTAGAAATAAATAAATGGGTGGTGCTGCACTTAGCATTAAAAAGTGGTTCGTTAGCATTAAATAACATAAGTAATTGAGCTACATCGTTGTAGTGGCCTCTTAGCACTTTAATGAACCATACATGTGCTAGTACATGACAAAAAAAAGATCCAAAAAATAGATACTCACTGTTAAGTTGTTCCCTAAGTGGGTGAAATCGTCTACAAAAAACATTAAATATATGACATGACTTGTCTAAAACTTGTATTGTTACTAGCTTGACTAAAACTTGTGTCGTAGTTGTACCTTTGTGGTTTTCTTTCCATGTCTACAGGTTCTAACATTATGTCCATATTGATTACAGCTGCTACACTTCATAACAATATAATTCTTTGACAACTTTTTATGACTGACATGTTCATCAACTTCCCTTCTTCCCAAAACCATCATCATCATTTGCCATTCTTTCTTCTTCATTGTCATCCACTTTATCTTTAGCTCAACCTTCTTCTTCAGCAACATAAGGCTCTTCCTCAGCCATGTTAACCTCTTCCTCCTCCACATTTGCCTCTTCCTCAACCATGTTAACCTCATCGTCACTCACATCCGCCTCTTCCTCAACCATGTTAACGTCTTCATCACCCACATTCGCCTCTTCCTTAGCCACATTGACATCTTCCTCACCCATATTTACCTCTTCCTCACCCACATTTACCTCTTCCTCCATGTCCTCTATGTGTCTTGCCTCCCTCTTCACCAAAAGTAATAAACTTAATTTCTTGTGCATCACTACGAACATAGTGCACATATATTTCAATCTCTTCATCATTTGCCTCTACTTAGTTAGCCAAGTTTATTACTTCCTTGTCATCACTGGATTATAAGATTGTTCACTAGTCTTTGTTTAGACCCCTTCCACCATAGCTTGAACTCTCCATCATACTTCAAATATTTAATAATTCTCATTGCTTCAAAGTACGACCAACAATCGAGATCAACTTCTTTTATTACGTGTACCTCTACCCCAACATATTGTAGTCCCTTATTATTAACGAACTTGCCCATGTGATACAAACACACATTGAAAACCATTTATAAACCTACATTGTAACATCAACAATTTCAATCAAATAATAGCAACCCTAAACAAAAAACAAAAGGAAAAAATTTACTTGCTTACGCATTTCTTCCAACACTTGCTTAGATGTTTTTCAAATAATCACAACAAGCACCGCAACCACACGAAGCACTGCAACGCCACGAAGCACTGCAACGCCACGAAGCATCGCAACCACACCAAGCATCGCTACCACAATTTGATGGAACAAAACAACCCTAATCGTGATTTCTTTAATTGAATTGAAGATTTCCTAAAGAGTCCTAATTTTCCTTCGAAGTGAATAACCCATAATCTTAGCTCAGCGTGAATAACCCCTACCAACTTGATTTTTATGTTTATACATGGCATGAAATGTGACATACTGTTAGCCAGCTCACTCAAAAATTAACGTTGTTGGTTTTCAAGGACTAAATATTACAGTTTCATTAAGGAGAGTGTGAAAATGAAGCAAACTTTGAAAGAGAAACTAAACACAAAAACGCATGATAGTTGAGGGATTAAAAATATATTTAACTCATCAATAAATCACAATTTTGTAAGAGAACAAAATTAACACATTAGATTGTGATTGAAAAAGAAAATACTGAAAAAAAAATCATTCCAAACGTTACATTTATAAAATGATTTTTTTATGTTTTCGATATTTAACCCATCACTAAAAGACAATTTTATAATACAACAAAATTAACACATTAGATTGTAAATGCAAAAGAAAATACTGAAAAAAAAAATCATTCAAAACGTTACAATTATAAAATGATTTTTTATATGTTGTCGATATTTTTCTTTTTTGCTATAAAAAATATAAAAGATCAATATCTTTTACATAAAATATTTAAATAGTAGATTTGTATATCTTTCATATAGTATATTGGTCAAAATTTCGCACTTTTGTTCAATGTAATTTACAATTAGATTACACTTATATTTTTAAGGCTTAATATTGTTGATTCTTATTTTCGTCAATTTTGTTTGATATGGGATTCATTTTTTCCGAATATTCAATGTAGTTCCTTATATCGTAATTTATATTCAATTTGGTCCTTTTTGCGACGTTTAAATTGTTAACGGCACAATATCAAGGCAGTCATCATGAGTTGTTACACAATAATGCTCATAATGGATGACTCACATCATCATTATCTTCCCCAAATCAAAACCCCTAATTTTGTAAGTTTCTGTGATTTAATGGAAAATGATCTGGGAGTTTCGTTCTTTGCAGATGGTTTTGCATCATCAATGGAGGTTGAACATGTTCAATGGTGGAGCGATTTGAGATTTTATAGGTTTTCACGAAAGAGGCGCGATTTCGCGAATTGAGGGTTCATCGTGAATTGGGTTTTGTCGATTTGGGTTATGTAATTTTTTTGTTTTTTGCAGGTTCAATGGTTTTGTGATTTTTTGGGTTTCACTTTGCAGGTTCTCATGAAGTTGGGGAGAAGATCAAGATGGTGAGATGTTGATGGTGGTTCTAATGATGCATAGCTATTTGGGCTCGAGATTTGGGTCTGATTCGTTGTAGTGAAAGGTTTCTTTTGCAGATTGGGTTTCTTGGTTGATTCGTGGTGGCTTGTGCGCTTGCTAATGACGAAGCTCATGGTGGTCTGGCGACGTGAAGAAGATGATGGCCTGAGTGTGGTACACGATGACGTGTTGATGGAAGGAAAATTATGGGGAATATGGTGATGATATTACGAGATGCGTGACAGGTCATTCCATTTTTTTATGTGGACTCTACGCCGTTAGCAATTTAAACGATGTGAACTAAAAGAACCAAATTGAATATAAATTATGATATAAGAGACTACATTAAACATTCATAAAATATGAATCGAATAAAGTTGACGAAAATAGAAATCAACAATGAAATTAAGCCTATTTCTAACACGAATAAAGGGCAACCGTCTTTCCGAAAATGGAAACCACGGTTCCAAAAAATTTAGACTTAATTAATCTATATATCTTTTTATTTTATTGTATTTTTTCTTTACTCAATTTATAAATATACTTAATAAATAAAATTAGGAATTAAACATAATGTTATAATGTTTTAAATTATAATTGTATTAATATAATTAATACCAATTATATTTTATTTTAAATTATTTTTATAAGGAAGGATAAAATGATAATCATTTATTATTATGAATTAAAATATTTTTTAGAATTTGTTAACTTTTATAAAATTTTATCAAAATTCCATTCTGTATTTCGAGTGAGATACGTACTATTTACGCAGACTAAAGAACAAATGATTGATGTATTTTTTCGAATGATTTGAGCAAATTTGTAACGATGGATTTGCAAGAAAGAAACCTGGTAGATTTCTTCTATGAAACGACCGGAAGAAAGGAGAAAGCCATATCAGATGAAGTAATTAACACAAGTGTCCCTCTTTTATTGGACTTCAATTTGTACAAACACTACTGCAGAAAAGAATTTTACTTTGTTGTTTTCGGCTTTCAAGGTTTAAAAAAGTACTAATATCATATTGGAAAACGTTTTAAATTAACGTCGGAAGTAAAATAAGATATTGACGTAAAAAAATTTCATTTTTCAATATTATTTAACGTTGGAAATTATCCAATTTCTTATGACGCCAAAGAATAACAATTTCAGACATCAATCAACGTATTCTTTTATCATTTTCCGACCTCATCAATTTATTTGTTTTTTTTAAATGAATAACTTTACTGAAAAACAAAAAAACTAACAAATAAAAAGGAAAACCAATTAATAAAATAACCTGAAAAAGTAAAAAACCAACGAATAAACTGAACTTTGTCACTAGTCCCTCCTTGGTGATCCTATGATATCTATAAAGAAAAAGAAAAACCTAAGTGCCAAGGTTTTGTTTATTATTATTATCATAATAGTAATAATAATTAATAATAACTTCTTACGTTTGTTATAATTAAAAATAATTATATTTTATTTTAAATTACTTTTATGAATAAGGATAAAATGGTATTTTTCTATTTTTATTAATTAAAACATTTTTTTTAAATCTATCAAATATATGACATCACCCTTAATTTTTATAAACTTTCATTTCAAAATCCTTCATTTCTCACCATCTTTCCTTTATTCCAAAAAACTTATCTCCACCTCTTTTTCCCTTCAAATACATTCTCCTAATCAAATCTATCTTCAAATCCAAACACGACAAGTTTTGCTGTTAATAAGAAAACTAAACTTGTAAATTATTTATACTTCACATCACACTATATTTTATTTATTTTTAACTATAAAAACCTACACAAGCATTCATTTCTTCAATAAGCGTACGAAAAAGTTCTTGAACAAAGAAAAAAGATTGATAAAAAGTGCAACTATGTCATCATCAGTTAGGAGTGTTTCACTGCTGTGGGTGCTTATGATGTTATTATTATCAGCAAAGAATGCCATGGGACTTGTTAAAGTCACAAATTCTTTGGGTGGAGATTTGGACTTAACCATGTATTGCAGCAGTTTTGGTCCTACACTTCACCTTATTCACCCAGGAAATTTCTCTGAGTTGAACTATTCTGGTAGTATGCCGTCTGGGAAGTCACCATTCTTCTGTTTCTTTCAATGGCGAGGTGGATTTCAGAGCTTTGATATGTGTGTGGCAGGTGAAGGTGGAGGTTGCAAACAGTGCAATTGGTTTATAGGTCAATATGAACCATGTAGGTATGAAGGTGCCAATAAAATTTGTGCTAAATGGAATTAAACTATATTTTCTTTCTTAATATGTTATTAATAATTGTTCTTCATGTTGCGATTCAGAACTCCAATGTATTACTCTCTTTTATCATCTAATGAAGAATGATTGGCTTTGAGTTACTATTTGTCGTTTGAATGTTTAGTTCAAGCTTTTCTTTCGGTGATTGAATATGGCTCTGAATTTGATTTGGAATATAGTTACGAACTCATTGTTTTCTCTTTCCCTATGTGTCTTCTATGAGTGACGTTGTCCATCGCCAACTAGACTTGTGGTGGAATGCCATTAAATTAATTAACTAATTAAATTATCAAACATAAAATTTTGGGCAGTCTTACGCTTTTCAATAAAAAATGTTTAAATATAAAAAAACTATTACATTTTTAATTAGTTACAAAAGTCAAATAAGACATAGTATTAATGTATTTGGAAAGTAAATTGTGATAGATTTTTAAACGGTTGTAACATTGTCTTTTGTTGACTCATTTAGCATTATTATATGTCGATTTATGGTAGAAAATAATTTCCAATCACATGGCAGCCCGTGTATCCGGCTGTTCCTTCTATATTTTCAAAAAAAAATTGTTTTCTATTTTTTGTCATTTTTTTTTTATTTTTTTCCAAACTTTGCAAAAATATTTCACATTCTCACTTTGAATTTTGATCCAAACACTAGTGCAGAAAAGGCTTTAGACGTATGTTATTTTAAGTTTTCAACGTCAGATCCCGATCTGACGTCTTTATGGGTGACGTTAATGGGACATCGGGACTCTACAAGTCCGACGTCTATATAGACGTCGGGTTACACCAAAACTGACGTCTATAGACGTCGGACATGGCATTAACCGACGTCTACTGCAGCTCGTGTATTTGGGTAGCGTTGTAGCATCTTCTTCCTTTGTTTGTTTCCTCATAAGAAAAACTTGCGTCTTTTGGACCTCTTATGGCATTTCAACCGAAAACCGAATTTGGGTCCTTGCCTAGATCCATTCCAACTAGGCAATAAAAACGAATACCGTGACATGAGAATTAGGCAAGGACTCAGGTTCGGTTTTGGGTTGAAATGCTATAAGACATCCAAAAGACGCAAGCTTTCCTTACGAGAAAACTAGCAAAGGGAGAAGGTGCTACTACGCTACCCAAAGACACGAGAAAAACTGTACCAAAACACAACGAAAACTCATTTTAATCGGTTCAAATGGAAGATAATCGATCAAAAACTAATTTAATCGGAGTAAACGTAAGTTCAAACGGTTCAAAAGAGTCAAAACGCACCTGGAAATGCAATTCCGCGGAGAGAAAAGGCGAGAAGAAAGACGATGAAGTGCGCGTAACCACGGGCTAGATTTCTGATTTAACAGGAAACCATACGTCGGGCACAGGGGGGACACCGACGTCTATTCTCGACTAGACGTCGGGGACCTCACTAATATGACGTCCATTCGATTTAAAAATTAATATGTGTGATGTATATAGATGTCGGTCGTAAGGGGAGCTGACGTCCAAAACAACTCTTCACGTACCTTGTCAGGCCATTTAGATGTCGGATGGCGGGATCAGACGTCCATATGGCGGAAAAAACAACTTTTCACCTACCTGTCAAACATATAGACATCTGTTGCAGGGGGGCGACATCGATAATCGTATATAGACGTCGGAGATGGTGAAATCAGATGTCTATATGGAGGAAAAAAGAACTTTT
>NW_025912451.1:0-19880 GCF_018835915.1 Vigna umbellata
TTCTCAATATCAAAGCAATGAACCTGCAATGAATAAGCAATAATAATCAAACATAACATATTCAAATATGATCCAAGCAAATAAAATAATAGGCTAAATCACAACTTCAGTTCCTCTTTAAATCCTGATATGTGATTTTGGTTCCCTTATTTAGTCACCATGTTTTAGAAAATATGCAAATTTGGTTTAATTCTCAACTTTACAAATTTGTATTATTTTTCATAATTTAGTTAAACTAATTATTTTTCTAACCGTAGCTTAAATGATATGTTAGATTTAAGGTTCAATTGATCAATAAATAAAAGAAATAAATGCATTTAAAAATGAGATTTGGACCAAAATTTCAGTTTTCGAAAATATAGAAGCTAAAATCACAAAAATGAAATTAGGGAAACCAAAATCAAAGATTAGGAATAAAAGGTAGACCAAACTTGTAATTTAGCCTAAAAAATATTAAAGATGAAAATGAATTGCTATGTTATGTGGCAACATATTTATTTCTCATGCTCTGATTATTGTTATTTAACCAATTATCAACTAACCCAATCAACATAATGCCTCTTTGAGAAAAAGACAGGAAAAAAGTGACATATGTAGCAGGTTGGAACCTAAGATTAACATAAATTGTTAGAACTCAATTAATTAGGGTTAAGGAATGATTGGTGAACTACAAAGTCAGCTCTCACTTCTTTGTATTATCTACAAGAATAATGGAATAAATAGTAAATTACAATCAAACACCACGGAACATAAAAACCTCGCTCTATCATGGAAAAGATTGTTCACATAAAATAAGTTATAGAAAGTCGAGCTAGGGAATTAATATTTGTGATTCAGACAAAAGACTAAGGGGCTTCAACAAAAACAAAACAAAAAAGACAAGAGCTTAAGGGTGACATTCAAATCCCAGGATATAAGGAATTTTACATAAAATGCGCCCCTTATCCACAACAACCATCTAAAAGGGACACATTTACCCAGGCATTTCACCAAAAGAAGCATTCCTCCATTGCCTTTGCCTCTGTTCTGCAGCAACAGCCAAAAAAAAAAAGGCAAGGTGGTTTCCGTTCTACTTGAGTAGGTCAAAGATGTCAAAATGTCAAGGCAAGAGAGAGCATAGTATATGACATGATTTTTTTCTTAGAAAAGCTTGCTTGTATTTTGCAACCCTCTTTTCTTAAATAGGCAGCATAGAATATTTTTACATTAATATGGAAGAAGATTGCAAAAGAAATGCAATAAAGGGATGGATTATAGGAGATTTCCTATTTACAGAAAGTAATTGTTGATACCTAATAGCAATCTATTAAAGATAGAACATAATCTAATAAAGAGTAATAAAATACATTAACACCACCCCCCCCCCCCCCCCCCCCCCCTCAAATTGATTATATATAGGGGAGATGTAAAGTAGAGAGTTGACAGTGTTGGTCAAGGCTTTCCAAATATAATGACAATCTACTTCATTATACTTGGTAGATTCATCAAACATGGATTTGCAGTAATTTGAATAGCACTCATATTATCGACATGAATAGGTGTAGATGTAGGTTGAGAAAACCCAA
Organism: Vigna umbellata; assembly: GCF_018835915.1. The sequence goes on from NW_025912451.1 coordinate 1,566, forward strand.
GCTGCTCCAAAAGATCAAGTAACCACACAACTTCAGCACAAGCAGATGCATTGAACTATATTCAGCCTCAGTAGAAGATTTAGAAACATGATCTTACTCCTTACATTTCCAAGAAATTAAGGCACCACTAAAACATACACCAAGCTTTAGTAGATCAACGAGTATCTGACAACTTGCCCAATTAGCATCATTATATGCCACAAGTTGTAAAGAATAAGTCTTTTGGAAAGAATGACCAAAGTGTAGGTACCCTTTAAGGTATCGAATAATGCGACAAACAACAAGCAAAATGAAGATGATGAGGAGCAAGCATAAAGTAGCTCACCTGGTGAACAACATCGAAATGTCAGGTTGAGTATTGGTTAGTGTGGATAAGACTTTCCTACCAAACACCAATAAGTGGGATCCGACAAAATATCTCTTCATCTTTTTGGTACTTGTCATTTGACTTCCATAGAGTATCAACTGACAAAGTTCCATCTAAACTCTCCAATTGAATCAAATCTTGAATGTACTTTTGTTGGTTTAAAAATATTCCATTGGATCGATGACGTACCCTCCACATCCTAAAAATAGGTACTATCCAAGATTCTTTCATGTGAAATGTTGCCATCTAGCTCATGTGCAACTTCTTAAATAAAGTCATATTAGTTCTTGTAATGATGAAATGCATCCACATAATCAAAAGGAGAACTATAATAGTGGAAGACTTGTGAAGTAAAGACAATAGTCATATTGACTCTATGTGAAGGAGAACTGAAGTAATTATACGAAACTTCTCAAACCAACCAAGGAATCCAGTTTAGGCCTATACAAGGAAAGTCGATAGTTTACAAATATCAGTAAGAAAAAGAAAAGCAAACCAGAAGGACAGTTTCATGTAGATTTTTTCTTTGAGATCACTGTGAAGAAACGACATTCTTCACATCCATTTGATGCAATTGCCAAGATTGAGAAGCAACGAGCAGGATTGTCCAATTGTAGTCATCTTGGCAATAAGAGAACATGTCTCCTTATAATCAATCCCATACTCTTGTCTTTACCAAGAGCACTAATCGACTTTATAGCGATCTAAAGAGCCCTCAGATCGAAGCTTGACAGAGAAAACCCATTTACTTCCAATAGGTTTGATCATTGAAGGACAAGACACAATGTCCCATGTGTGATTTTCTTGAAGTGCCTAAAGTTCTTTGTATTGCCTTTTTCCAACATTCATGTTCCATAGCCTAGGTATAACTTAATGGAATAGAAATAGAAGACAAGGTAGTTGATGAAGACAATATGACCAGCAAAAGGTAGAACAAACAGAACAAGTTCCAGTGGCAGGAGGTGGGTCAGGATCAAGTGTTAGAGCATCATCATGAAGGGTACTAAGAGGATGGGGACGACGTCTTTCATACACAAAACCAAGCTTGAATCGTTCCATAGTTTGTGAAGGAGCTCACCCAGCCGAGTAGACAACACCAATCTCACGAACTTGTGAGTGCTACGTATGGAAGACGGAGGGTAGGTTCTAAAACCTGCGTTGCGTGCAACGAACTCACGAATCTTTAGGATCAAGACAAAATGAAGATACCATCCTTAAGAGGTGCTTTACTCCAACCCCAAATACTCACAAAGAAACACACTAGAACCCAAGAAAAGACACAATTTAGAGACCAAGCAGTCTGATACCATGTCAAAATGTCAAGGCAAGAGAGAGCATAGTATATGACATGATTTCTTTGCTTAGAAAAAAATGTTTGTATTTTGTCAGTCCACTTTTCTTAAATAGCCATCATGGAATAATTTTATATTAATATGGGAAATTACAAAAGATATGCAATAAAGGAGGGGATTATAGGGCATTTCGTATTTACAAGAAATAATTGCTGAAAATTCTAACAGCAAATATATTAAAGGTAAAAAATAATCTAATAAAGATTAATAAAACATAATAAAATACATTAACAAAAGATCCCCATAAGCCCTTTGACTCCGCATATGCTTAAAAGTATTCATCTATAACCCAATCCCACCCATGGAGAAAAGTTCAGGGGACTGACCACGGGTAAACTTAGTGAACTTATACTCTTCTTTAATTTCCTAGACATTAGGGCATATAATACACACTATTTGGGCATTTAAGAACCACATCATTTTGATGCATTTAAAGAATACGAATATGTCAAGGATTGATGTACAATAGCAAAATCTGAACGAAAAAAAAAACATACAGTAGCAATGACAAGATTTCCAGGGGACACTGCTACACCAAAACATGAATCAAATGCATCTCTCGAAATCTGAAAGGAAAATAATATAATTTATAGGGAAAAAAAAAGATCGTTACTCAAAAGGAATGGTAGCTATAAAGGATAACAGTAACATACATTGATTGACTGTCACGGGGTCATATCAGAATTGAGAGTTACTTCATTCAAGATGATTCTCACGCAAAATCCAGCTACGGGCCTAATTTCCTATCAACGTTCAAAAATAATCCATCCATTATAAATACATCTATATAATACACATTAAAAGCACAAAAACAAAATGAAAGACACTTAGCACATACAAAAAGTGGGAGAGAATCATGCAACATCTTGCTGAATGTATTTTAAACTGTACAAAGCTCAATGCATAATATAATTAACTAATTTTGCTTTCAAGCTCTCCAGTTAACATATGCGGAAAATTAATCATTCTTGGTATCAAGTTTTTTTTTTCTTCAGTATGAAAACTAACTAGTCTAGTTTTTAAGAGAATAAGAGTTTCAAGTTCTATTGCTTCAACTACAGTCTAGTTGTTCCTCTAGAAATGGGTAATGCTGATTTATGAGGAGCAGCATCTAGTGGCTACTATCGTTTTTCAAATGCAAACTTATATTTCAAAACAAAAATCTAACACACTTCCATTATTTTGCTAGTTTAAGTCTACAGTTGAATTGTAGTTTAACACTAAACTTCAGCCTTCAAACAAATTCAGATGGGGGAGTTTTATGTCTTTTCTGTCCATTTTGGAAATTGTACAAAGACTCTATTGTTCGACTCATCTTTAATGAGTCAAGAAGAAATGAACACATGCATATAGTAGAAACAGGTCTCGTATTCCTGGCTCAGCCACAGCTCCCTTTCAGTTTAAGGACCATGCCTTTTTCACTGCAGTTTTATTAACAGACTGCCCTTTCTACACATTCTTAAAGGTCTTTTTACACTTTATTTTCATTTCTCAGACCCTATAATCCAAATAAAACGCCCCTTTGCTAAAATAGATGCATATTTGTAGGCTACACCGTCTATCATATTGGACATAGAAGGTAAAATTTGTCTTTGAAAATATTATAATTGAGATGTTGAGAAAAGAGAGAACCGAGAAGTAAAGATGAACTCCGTGTACAGTGTAATGTACTGCTATAATTTCATATTAACCAAGTATTTTTTATTATAATGAAGAAGATATACATTGAATAAGGAATAAAACAATAAGTTATATGAGAAATATTAAGCAAATATTTCTCTACAGGTGTAATCAAATCATATCATATTTTCCCGTTTAATGTAATAAATCATATCATATTTCCCTATTTGATGTAATTATCATATCTTTAACAAATACATTGCCCTAACATGCCTCTGGATATGTTATTTAAATCTCACAGTTAGTTATATAGTTCTAAGGTTCTAGAATCTTCTGTAACAGACTTCAGAAGACTACAGATTTGGCAACCAGCCTTTCGACTATAATTAGCCTTATGTAGTCAGATCCCATAATGATTTAATTCCAAAATACAAAAATCACAAATTAAGTAACTTTTCAAATTCTCTCTCCCTGTGATTTCCTTTCCCTTTTGTCTTTCTAATGTGCAGGGATCCAACTGTAATCCATATAATCTACACAATTATCAAAGCATGTTTAACCATGGAAATGAAAATCATGAATGTAATTGGTAGAAACGAAGATACAAATGCTGAAGAAACTTGGTATGGATCAAGCAATGTATTTTATGTCCACGTAAGTATGATATTTCTTTTCTGCCAAAGTCATAAATTGAACGTATACAAAATTAGTCAAATCACTTAAGAAAAAGATTATAACCTGGCTACAGCTGTATAAAAATCTTCCACCGAATGCCCAGGCCAATCCCGTAACCTAAAGGAATTAAAAAATGTAGAGATCAGAGGATAGCCTGCTTTTCTTTTCAACTAACTCCAAAAGAAAAAGAGGGGAAAAACTTACGACATAATCATGAGCATAATATGAGCCAAGCTTATCAAATTCCCTTGAAGATATGTCGAATAGCCATATTTCAAATGAACCAGAAACTTTGCCAATGGCTAAAAGAATCTTCGAAGGGTATTGAACATGCACATTTACTGAGAGTACAGAAACTGGGACAGCATTTTGTGTCATAACCTATTTGGAATTCAAAGATGCACTTACGAATTATTCAGAAAAAGCCGAGGGAAATGAAAACTGATACAGAAAATGAGTAGCATGTACCTCCTTCAATAGCGAGAAGGAAGTTTGATCCATTTTGGACAGCAATTTGTCATTGTCAGCCAACCAAATCTTCACACTGCAAAGAACATACATGATACTTTCAGCTAAATTAAGATGCTAGTAACAAAATGTAACATCTTACAAAAAGGTCAATCCAATTGGAGTACAAGGGAAGTGTACAGGAATATGCCAATACAAGATTCTTGAATGAATAATATGAAAATAAAAAGTTTGAAAGTGCACTTCTCTAGGGATTAATCTACAGCTTTTGTTCTTGTAAGCATAAGATGGTAAACGGTGAGTGACTTAGCTGAAAAATCAAACATCATGGAGTCTTTCCCTACCTTTTCCTGATGGAGACATGTTCAGTTTCTTCCATTAAAAGTCATTAAAATAAATTAAAAAATGTCTCTTTTCACGAGAGAACTAAGATTTAGAAAGATTGAACATTTAAAATGGATGAATGGCAAAAATGAAAGACATGTTTTCAACTTCAGTCTAATCAAACAAGTTTACTTTTAGGTTAATGTGACAGGTTTCAAGTCCATGCAATGTACATAGGATGTAAAAGGTTAATATTTGTGCGTCCTAAGAACACGTTTGAATTCTAATGGGCCATAAATGGTTGCAGTCTACAAATTGTCATTTGGAATTTTGAAAGTACCTCTTTCCTGTGTGTTGGTGCCAACATTGCTAATACCAAAGTGAATATTATATAGATAAGGAGAAACCAGATGAATTTTGACTAGATTGTTGGAAATAGTAACACTTAATTATTATTAATTTTCAAAGAAGGTTAGCTATTGTTCTTAGCTGACAACAAAAAGCTTCGATGTGGTTTGATTTGTACTCCATTTGTACCCTCAAAGATTCACAAGGTCAAGTTGCAGAAAATCTTACCAAAGGAGTGTGCAATTCAAATTTTGAAAGAGTTATATGCAAGCTAAGAATAGAAACCATCTATTCTCCAACTTGAGAGGAGTGTTGGAAATAAGAATGTCTATGATTATTTACTTTTGTAATCATTATTATTACAAATTGTTAAATATATTGCATTTTATGTTAATTAAGGAAACATAAACTTTTGCTATTGTTTGATATTGGTAGATATTGTTGATATTGTTTTTAACAATATCTTCTATTTACCATATCTATATTCCATATTTATATTTGGTTGTCATATATACTTGTATCATTCTTCATTATAAATATGTTTACCCTATGTGTGTTTTAGACACTCAATATGGTATCAAAGCCATGATTTAGAGTTTATCCTACCGAGATTTCTTATTTGTTCAACCTATTGTGTCACCCGCTATCGGAATATTTGTTGTTTGTTAGGAATACTGTTTCACCCGCTACGAGGCCGCTACCGAACCACCCATTAATGTCTAGTCCCACATACCAGAATTATATACCTCGACGTGAGGGGGTTATGTTGGAAGTCTCACATTGACTAGAGATAAGGCAAATTTAGAGTATATGAGTGGGTGCAAACGTCACCTTACAAATTGGTTTTGTTGGATTGAGTTAGCTTAAAATCCATTTCTTAACATGGTATTAGAGCATGGTTCCAATCAGGAACCTGTAGGTTATGGAGATACTTTTACTCTAATGGCAAAGATTACTTTTGTTCGTTTATTTGTGGCCATGGCTGCACTTCAACAATGTCCTCTTTATCAACTGGATGTCAAAAATGCTTTCCCCAATGAAGATTTGTAGGAAGAAATTTATATGGAGAAAAATCTCAGATTTGTTGCTCAGGGGGCGTCTTCTAGATTTGTATGTCATCTTCACAAAAATTTTATATGGCCTAAAATAGTCTCTTAGGGCTTGGTTTGGCAAATTGAGCAATGTGGTTCAACAATTTGGTATGACTCGAAGTGAGGCAGATCATTCAGTCTTTTATCGTCACTAAGTGTTGGATATGTCTATTTGATAGTATATGTTGATGACATTGTTCTTACAGGCAGTGACCACCATGGTATATCCCAGATGACAACACTTCGGTCACCATTTTTAAACCAAAGATCTTGGTAAACTCAGATACTTCTTGGGTATTGAGGTAGCACAATCTAACGATGGTATTGCTATATTTCAAAGGTAGTATGCATTTAATATTTTGGAGGAAATTGGGTTAATGAATTCAAAACATGTTTACACACCCATGGGTCCTAATACCAAACTCCTACCAAATTAGGGGAGCCTATTTCAAATCCCGAGCAATATAGAAGATTGGTTGGGAAATTAAATTACCTTACAATTACTCATCCTGACATTTCCTTTGCAATTAGTGTGGTGAGCAAATTTCTCAATTTCCCATGTGAACATCATTGGAATGCAATCCGTATATTAAAGTACATTAAAGGATCTTCAAGAAAAGGTTTGTTATGTGGTTCCAATAACTATACAAAAGTAGTTTGCTATTCAGATGTTGATTGGGTAGGATCTCTTTTTGACAAGAGATCTACTTCCAGGAATTGTGTCTCCATTGATGGTAACTTGATTTCTTGGAAGAGCAAGAAATAAAGTGTTGTGACAAGATCTAGTGCAGAAGCAGAATATAGAGCTATGGTCTCAGCCACAAGTGAACTTGTTTGGCTTAAGCAATTGCTTAGAAAGTTACAATTTGGAGATGTCACTCAAATGACACTTATATGTCACAATCAGGCGACTTTTCATATCAGTTCTAATTCGGTCTTTCATGAAAAGACCAAACACATTGAGATTGACTGTCATTTTGTTTGAAGAAATGATTGTATATGGAGACATCTTGTTAACTCAAATGATTAGTTAGCAGATATTTTCACTAAGCTTTAAGAGAACCAAGAATTGATTATATTTGTAACAAGTTTGGTACATACGATTTATATGTACCAGTTTGAGGGAGAGTGTTAGATATGTTACAATTTATGTTAATTAGAGAAACATAGACTTTTGCTATTGTTTGATATTGGTAAATAAAGTTGATATTGCTTTTAACAATATCTTCTATTTACCAAATTTATGTTTGGTTGCCATATATACTTATATCATTCTTCATTATAAATGTTAACCTATGTGTGTTTTAAACACATGAGAGATTAAACCTATACCTAGGTTTACTATATTCAATAATATCACTCTACTAAAAGGTAAACAAGCTAAAGCAAATTCAGAAAAAAAAAATCTCAGCTCTGAAATTTTTTCTCCACGTCATTAGGTGTAACTCCCATTGTCACTACAATGATGCAAATAAAGCTCCAATAAAAAATCTCGCCTAAGTTCCAGAAGTGCATATTAGTCGTTTAATGAGATGAAATCAGACCGAGAATAGATATAACATACTTGCCTAAGCATGCTTAAACTCACCTCCCATCAGAGCTTCCAGAAGCTAATAAAATTTGAGGATTTGAAGGATCAGAAGCAAACAACAACCAACTTATAGTAGTAACCCAAGAATTGTGTGCATGAAGGAGGCCAAGAAACTTCACAGTAGTTGGAACATCTTTGTCGTCAATAGTTTAACAATCTGGTGGATGAAACCTCCATAAAGAAATTTTACCAGATTTCCCTCCAATAGCAAGCAGACTGAAAGAACCGCAAACTGGATAATATTTAGATGCTAAATGCAGCAAGGGAGACCATGAAACAACAAGGGAACATAGCATTGCACTACGAGAAGCATATTGATCAGCACTTATCAGGGGCCAGTGGTTCTCAGGCTTTTCTTTTAACAATTTCCCATTATGATTATACAAAGAATCCATTCGATCTGATGCATTTTTCTGCAGGAATGATCTAATATTAGGCTACTAACAATCAAATAAATGCAAACCATAGTCATCTTTTAGAAGGCTCATAAACAAATTGTTTCTAATCAAAATTAACCCCGATTTGCATGAGAAAATGCTGCATAATTAACTAAATATTGGTAAAGTTTTACACCAAGTCCTGTGGTGGTGCTCTTTTACTATTTCTTTTTTATGAATCTGGTAAGAAACATCAAAGGAATTCTGTTATTTAAGAAAAGGGTTTTGCTAACGAGTGCCCTAAGGCCAATGATTAAGATGTATTAAATACATCCAATTACTTAAAATAGAAAGCATTGAAGTACTCTCTCTTTTGATACAATATTTCTATTTTGTTTGCTTGACTCGTGTCTTAGCACACTAGATAGCATTTGTCGTAGGGGCTAGAACAAGCATATTAACGTTGACAACCTGATGGCAATAAAAGTCCATCATTGGAATCACTAGACACAATAAAGATCTTTGCACAAACATCAAAACAGCAAAATTTATGAACATATCTTGAACTGTATATGCACATTTGACGAGGTACATAAATAATCTAAGTAACAAAAACTAGTTCATGCACACTCCACATATGTCATTTAAAACTGTTTTTCACATGTTATAAACTTATCTTAGCTTTTCTACAAGCATCTGATAGATATAAGGAATAAGAATAAAATGCATCCCAGGTACAACCTGTCTTGTTAACTAATTCACCAGAAGGAAATTTAGAAAAAGAAACCCAACCAAGGTCCAAGAACATAAATAAGATAACTTACATCCAATGTGGCAATCCCTATACCTCGAAACTCTGTACATTTAAGATTCTCATACAGCCTTTTAGTTATGTCCACAACCTGAACAAAATAAGATCGACATATTATACTTAAAGCAGTCTACACATATAACATCAAAATATTCATTTCTTTATATAGCAAAATTCATATATGGGAAATAGAATGAACCCCAAATACTTAATATNGGCTACTAACAATCAAATAAATGCAAACCATAGTCATCTTTTAGAAGGCTCATAAACAAATTGTTTCTAATCAAAATTAACCCCGATTTGCATGAGAAAATGCTGCATAATTAACTAAATATTGGTAAAGTTTTACACCAAGTCCTGTGGTGGTGCTCTTTTACTATTTCTTTTTTATGAATCTGGTAAGAAACATCAAAGGAATTCTGTTATTTAAGAAAAGGGTTTTGCTAACGAGTGCCCTAAGGCCAATGATTAAGATGTATTAAATACATCCAATTACTTAAAATAGAAAGCATTGAAGTACTCTCTCTTTTGATACAATATTTCTATTTTGTTTGCTTGACTCGTGTCTTAGCACACTAGATAGCATTTGTCGTAGGGGCTAGAACAAGCATATTAACGTTGACAACCTGATGGCAATAAAAGTCCATCATTGGAATCACTAGACACAATAAAGATCTTTGCACAAACATCAAAACAGCAAAATTTATGAACATATCTTGAACTGTATATGCACATTTGACGAGGTACATAAATAATCTAAGTAACAAAAACTAGTTCATGCACACTCCACATATGTCATTTAAAACTGTTTTTCACATGTTATAAACTTATCTTAGCTTTTCTACAAGCATCTGATAGATATAAGGAATAAGAATAAAATGCATCCCAGGTACAACCTGTCTTGTTAACTAATTCACCAGAAGGAAATTTAGAAAAAGAAACCCAACCAAGGTCCAAGAACATAAATAAGATAACTTACATCCAATGTGGCAATCCCTATACCTCGAAACTCTGTACATTTAAGATTCTCATACAGCCTTTTAGTTATGTCCACAACCTGAACAAAATAAGATCGACATATTATACTTAAAGCAGTCTACACATATAACATCAAAATATTCATTTCTTTATATAGCAAAATTCATATATGGGAAATAGAATGAACCCCAAATACTTAATATAATACAGGTATGATATGACATATACACAGGAATTCAAGAAATTCTTAAGAGTTCAAGATTCAATTAAACCTAAGTATCTCAACATGAATTTTAAAAAGAAACGTAATTTACATAAATGTACAATATTTGTGAAGAAATATTGACAATTTCTCAATAATACATACCTCAATCCATTCAGCACAGTAATCACAAAAAGGCGGACGATAAATCTTCACATGTCCTTCAGAGGTGCAAACAGCGATCAAACATCTGTAGCAAGTTATATCTTTAAAAATCCATAAAATCATATTGATTTTTTCATGAATGAACAAAATATGATGCTGCTAGAAGCAAACTATGATCCTAGGAAGCCCTACTCTATCATATCAGATATTTGAAACCAAAAATCACTGTCATATAGAGTTTTACATCTGCAAAATCAGAGATTCAAAATCTAGAATCATCTTGTCAAAAAGTGCTACCTGGAGACAAACTATCCCACAATTACATGACCAATTCAACATGTGCCAAAAAGACTGAGTCTATAATTGCCTTCTAGTTCTAGGATACATGAAATTATTCAAGAAAACTGAAATCCATACCCTGAATTAGCAGCCATGCCAAGCGGAGACCATGATATTGATCGGACCACAGGCTTATCATCCCTATACAAAGCCGTTGGCAGGAGGCATCCAGAGAGTAAATCTGCATATCAATTCCAACATGTAAAATTTATGTGTTAACACTACGCGGTTGGTAACAGGCCAGTGAAATTTCTCATTCACATTCAACATCATCACATGTGAAATTTTAACTATAGGCACTACACTAATAATAATAATGTTGCTTAATCTTAAATTTGGGGTTTTAGCTAACTTAACCCAATCAATTCATAAATGAGGAAGACTCCCCCTCATATGCATTATTTTTACGACATTACTAGTCAACAAGAGATCTCTAACACAACTCCTCACGCCAAGGCCTAGATATCCCTTTCCTGAAGTTCAAAAAAGCTGGACATCTACAAGTGACCGATAATCAGTGGCCCCATCAGTCCAATAATAACCATTAGGATACATTCCGATATCAGCTTACAATTTCAACTTAGACCTAATTCAACCTCAAAAGCTAGTTGATGAGATGAGGGTTGCCCCCGCTCATAAATCCCATGTCAAATTTTGAACACACACCTCGAATTAAGAGACTAAACATCTCAAGCATAAAGTAGACAAAGTAGGCAAGACCGAACATGTACAGGTGGCCAGATAATAAATCCAACGACATCTACTGGGATAAGTTCTATACCATATTAAATTTGGAAAAGAAACTAACTCATCTTAAAGAACAAGCTCATGAAGTGATGCTTAGCTACACTTATACACACTAATTTGAGTCATTCACCATAGATAAGACACGCCAAAACAGCCCATCGAACTAACTAATGCACTAAACAAGCGAAGCAAAACACTAATGACTAATTAACGAATGATTTTCAGAATGAAGGTTGCAGTAATGGCAGTACCTTGTCTTTCTACAAGTCCTACACAAAGAGGCTGGCTTGGGACGATTTTAATTACGCCTCGTGGTCCACCAACAGGCAAATCAGGTCTCTGAAAATAAGAAAGAAAATCAAAGGAACAAACTTATTCCATGGAAAAAAGAGAAAGGAAAGTGAATAGCGCATTCAACTTGGTGAAGGTTGGATTCAGTACAAGAATGGTGACGAGGTGGCCGGAAGCAACGGCAATGAGGTTGTCGTCGGACCAAGCAATGGCGTTGGGAAAAGAAGGAGCGCCCAAAAGCATCGCAGGTTGTAACGGACTGGGACAAGAACGCGCCATGCTGTGGTTTTTTGAAGAGCGAAGAGATGTGAGTGCGAGAGTGAGGGTTCGAATCCCTAATATCATACAAATAAATAAATATCGATTAAAAAATAATATACTGAACTGAATGATTATGTGTGTGTGTGTGAGGATCCCCTGTATGAAGGTGCATGGTATGGACGATGAGCTTCAAACAAAATAGGTTTTTAGATTTGGTTTTTTGTCAACGGTAGCCGACGACTCCCATTAAAAAATAGGGCAATATTGAGTTTCCATATTTTTTAAAGAGTATCTTTCAATTTTAAAAACAAAATCGAACTAAATGTTAAGATTTTTACAATATAAATTATGATAAGGATTTTGTAATTTATATTTTGATAAATTTTAATTATATCATTAAAATTAGAAAAATTAAACACTTTATTTTTTTTTATAAGATTTGAAAATATTATACGACTTTCAAACAAACACATTTAAAATTACAAAAAGTTACTGAACAAATTTATAAGAAATATAAGGTTCAGAGAGAAATAAAAAATATAAGCAGAAGAAAGTATCTAAAAATACTTAAAAGAGTAATTATTAGATTTCAAAGATTTTTAACAATTTTGTTAAGTAATAAAAAATTCTTAACTTCGGCATTCAGATTTTTGAAAGGTTAAAAATAGATTTTTGAATTATCAAAAAACTTATAATCCCACAATAAAGAAGATGGGGAGGATGTGGAGGCACGTCAACACAACGACAATACAAACTTAAATAATTTGATCTTTTTCCCTACATACATCTCATATATAATATAGATGAGATGATATGCGAGATAATAATGAATGATGAGATAAATAAGATAGATATACTATAATATGTTTTATTTTATTATATGTAAAATAAGATAACAAAATATATTATTTATTATATATTTTAATACATTTATATTGTACATAAAAAATTCTTTTATAGAAATGAATATTTTTAAATTTTAGGTCTAGGGGGGGGGTGGGGGGGGGGGGGGGGGGGGGGGGGGGGGGTGGGGGGGGGGGTGGGGGGGGGGGGGGGGGGGGGGGGTGGGGGGGGGGGGGGGGGGGGGGGGGGTGAGGGGGGGTAGATAATTATATTATTTTAAAATGTTTTTACTTTTAGTTCTTTTTCTTGTTTTTTTTTCGTTATTTTCTATTTTTCTAGATCAGTATCATGAAAAGAAAAAATTTTATATATATATATATATATATATATATAATATAATGATTTAATTATTAGTATGTAAATTAAGATAATAAAATATATATTTATTATATATGTTAATAAATTTTAAATTGTAATAAAAAATAATTTGTAGAATCGAATATTTTAAATTTTTAGTATAGGGTATGGGATAATTATTATTTTAAAATGTGGTTTACTTTTAGTTATTTTTCTTGTTTTTTTTCGTTGTTTTTATTTTCTAGATCAGTATCATGAAAAGAAAACTTTATATAACTAATGTAATATAGTTATTATTATTATAGTTTTTAATATTAGGTCCCAGGGTGTTGTTTAGGCCCAATGAAAACAGCGGTGTAAGGATGGCATGGGAGGTGCATCCGAAATAGTGTGATCAGATTCAACCATTTTTTTTATTTTTTAGGGTTCTTTTTCTGAAAAAAAAAAATGGCAGCTGCCTTTCTTCTTTCCTGGGTAAAACAGGGGTCATCCTCTTCTCTCTCCGTGGGGAACAGCAAGCACCCACCGAGCAAGCACCGCCACGCTCCTTCCGGTCGGCCAAAGGTGTAGCTGGCGACGCCCGCTCGTCGCCAGACTCATCGCCGGCCACCGCGAAGCCCCTCTTTTCACGTCTTCTCCTCGTGGCGAGGAGAGAGAACACCTCGATCGATTCTCCTATTCCCTTATCTTTCTGTTGTGATTGGGTTGGTTTCTAATGGGTTGCGTTGATGATTTCACATCGAAACTTTTGAAGATGGGGGGTTTTGGTTGACGACGGGTTGTGGGGAGGGAAGGGTGATGATGGTGTTCGCGTAACAATGGTGTAAGATTATGATAGAAGACAGAGACGTGGTGGATAAATTAGGGACTGGGACTTCAGGTAAAGATGAAATATGGCCTATGCATTTTGGTGGTGATCGGAGAATGGGCGAAAAATAGCCATGATGAGTACTATATACAATTCTTTTGGAATATTTACAAACAATATCATACCACACACAGAATGTTGTCAATAGCAAGTGAAAATTGGTATTCAAATGCAGCAAAACTAACTCAAAATGAGGTATATTAAACTGCAGCAAACTAACTCACTAAAACATGGAGACACAGGTGTTCAAGGCATGTGCTTACCTCTTGGAGCTCCTTCACTGTTTCGTCTCGTACATCATTATGGTTTCTCTTCATCATATGGTATAAATTGCACCAAATGTATAATGTCAAAAACATTTTTTTTTTATCTCTTTTTTTTTCTTCTTTCCTTTTAATTATATTAAAAGCAAAACTATTACACACGTTTTTGTCTAATATTTTAGAATCTTTTTTCTTTTTATTTTAAAAAACAAAAACAAATAAAAAGAGAAATCAGTGATAATTGAAATTAAAAAAAAAAAAAGTTCAAAATAGAAATAAAAAACGAAAAGAAGTAAATAAAAATAAAACACGACAAAATAAAATAAAACAAAAAAACAATAAAATAAAGATAAAAAAATAAATACAGTAAAAGAAAAATGTAACAAACAACTTTTTCTTAAAAATAATAAGTTTATACAAAGTTTATTTTACGTTTTAATTATTTCTTCTTAACTCTAAGTATTGACACTGTCATAATATTAGCACTTGACATTATATTTGGTACATGTAACGTAGTAAAAATCTATATATGTGTATAATAAACAGGATAGTTGAGATAGAGTTGAAGATATAGTATATAGAGATATATAGATATATATATATATATATATATATATATATATCTATTTGTGCGATCGAAATCGTGAACGATGACGAACAAAAGATAAACGAATTTAAGAAAAAGATTTTGGGAAGTCGTTTCATAATTTATTCTGAAGATAAAATATGAACAAAAATAACAGCTCTAATTAATCGGAAATAGTACATAAGGGTAAACTTCTTACAAAACAAACTAGATTTTAAGTTCGGAAAATGAGTTACAAATAAGGAGTTTAAATCCTATCTCCATCTAAAACCAGTACCTTCAATAATTGTACAGTTTTCCCAAATATTTAATTTTCCCCAAAATTATAATAAAAGAAACTATAAGAAACAAAAAAAATTATTTTTATCAGCAAGATTGATATTGCTCTTATTTATGATAGAAAATGAGAGATCGCTGTAGGTTCTTTATAAAAAAAAGGTTTGGTAAATTTATTTGAAAATTATTATGGATTTGTTTTAGATTTTTGAAAAGTAAATCCGACAGGGTTAACCTTGTTTCTACGTATATTCATTTATGATAGAAAATAAGGGATAACGTAGTTTTTGTAAAAATAATTTGTTTAACAATGTTGTCATTTTTAGTTTTGAAGATTTTGTATTTTTTTATTTTAAGAATGGTGGAAAAAGAAAGAAATCGGAACTATAAAGCCAACCGGGGTGGGGGTACTAATACCCTTTATTTATGATTTATTATTTTTTTAAAACAAAATATGTGATAAGAAAAACTTTTTATTTTTGAACTTGTTTATGTATAATTTTTTTTTGAAAGAAAAAATATTAAAATAGTTTAACGTGATCGCAAGATATTAAAAACAATAACAAAAAGAAACAAGGAAAGACCTTCTTTTTTATGATTCTAAAATGTTGTTTGTGAGCAATGCCTTTTAGAAGAAAATTCCAAAGTTAAGTGTATAAAAGGCGTACAAAATAATATAATACACCAAATCAAAGGAGAAAAATAAATGCGGAGGTAACATACCTTTCCAGTCTTTTGATACTCTCCTAGTTCTTCTTTGGCAGTTGTTGTTGACAGAATCCCTTTTGCGTGAAAACTTATTTTTCTCTATACTCTCATCTCTCTTTCTAGTTTCTCT
This sequence comes from Vigna umbellata, assembly GCF_018835915.1. Next base: position 17,607 of record NW_025912451.1, read on the forward strand.
ATCTCCATTATTTTTGTAGCCTCTCTCTTTTCATCTTTGTTTTTTATGAGTGGGTGCGTTTATTATATACACAGTATGGTAATAGTATGTCTTTGTCTTAATTATGAAATGAAATTGACCATAACCAAAATATGGAAACAAATGGGTCTTGGTTGCGACAAAAATAATACGCAAAATCACATAATTTTAAACATTGATTATAATATTTTTAGGAACTTTGTTTGTAATTTAAGGACCATATTTTTCTCTTAAAAAAAAACTGACGCAGCATTATACGGGAGTATAATATGCAAAATATATACTTATATTTATCACTAAGGAATATCACTTATAATTATTGTCATATCTAGAGAACTAATATTTCAAATAGGTCCCTTCTTTTCGGCGTCTCAATTGGGTCCTGTATTTTGTAAAATTGAATCAAATAACGGTTTGCCGTCAAATTGAAAAACGTCGTTAAGGAGGTGTTACGTTGGAATGCTCCAAGTATTACAGTGAAGAAAAGTCGGCATGTTGACACCTTGGTGGGTGTCAGGCCTAGTGGGTCGGTCGGCCTGGTGTCGGCCACTCGATTGGTGGTCGGTCGGGGTCGGCTGGGTGGTCGGCCTGGTGGGTGGTCGACCACTAGGACCGAGTGGCCGACCATCAGGGCGACCACTAGGGTGTGAGCATGTCACGCCAGCATGCCAACTTCCCTTACACATGTATACTGTCAGCATGCCACCGTAACACCCTCCTTAACGACGTCTTTTTTCAATTTGACGACAAACCTCTATTTGATTTAATTTTACAAAAATAAGGACCCAATTGAGATGTCGAAAAAAAAGGGACCTATTTGAGATTCTGGACGAAAATAGGGACCTACCGAAATATTAAACCTAACAAATAATTACATACGTTCTAATGTTGATCACTCTCTTTTCTGAAACATGATACATGTTATACTACTTGGATCTTACATATAGGCTGAATTGTTTCTTTTTTTTCTTGGGGAAACATTCAGCTATGAGATGACAAACTCACCACTTCTATTGATCTCTTCCACATCAAAAACTTGGGTGATCCACTACTTTCGTGCCAGTTGGAAGTTGCCCCGGGATAGTTATGGCCATTTCATTTTCAACACAAACACCTTGTCTCCTTACAGAAGTGGCATCTAAAATGTGCCCCAAGGCCCAAACCTATGACACTTTCCTATACACTTAAACAGTCCAAGGGAGACCTCCTTACTGATGACGACGCATCATCCTTACCGCAGACTTCATCGGACACGAATTAGATATTCTCACCAACACCAGACCGAGCACATTGGCGTGTTGAACACTCTCAGCCAGTTTGTTTCCGCTCCTACCACCCTACACCAACAAGTTGCCAATCGCATCCTTCGATATCTCAAAGGCAGTCTTGGTCATGGCATATTCCTCCCAAACAAAAGCATCAATCAGCTCAAATCGTATAGTGATTCCGACTGGGCTACCTGTCCTGAATCCCAAAAATCCATACTGGATATTCCGTTTACTTCGGTAATTCTATCATCTCTTGGAAATCCAAAAAGCAACAAACTGTTTCTAGAAGTTCTTCAGAAGCCGAATATCGGGCTCTAGCCATTGTCACTTGTGAGCTACAATGGTTGACCTATCTCCTTCAAGATCTTCGCATATCCATTGTTCAACCTGCTATTGTCTATTGTGACAATCACTCTGCTATCAGATTTGTTCCAATCAGGTTGTTCCATGAAGCAACAAGCAATATTAGAAAAAGAATGCCACATTGTAAGAGACAAAATCAACAATGACCTCTTGAAGTTGCTTCCCATTTCTATAACTCAACAAGCTGTTGACCTCTTCACGAAACCTCTTGCTGTAGCTACGATTAAATACCTTCATTTCAAGATAAGTATGACTGATATTTACTCCTATCTTGAGGGGGGATGAAAGCTGTTACTATTGGGCCTGTTTTGGAAGCCCAACCCACTTCCTTTTATCTTTCCTTTTTCTTTGTTTGCTTCTTCCCTTTTCATGTACATTGCGTACTTGTTGATTGTGCTAGGGATTTCTTAGCTTCAAGTCACTGATTTCTTTCTCTTTTGGGTTTGTACGTTCCGGCACTTCATCTTCTTTGTTCTCTTATCAATGATTTGTGCTTTCATCATGTTTTACCTTCATAATGTTTTATTGGGAAGTTGCATATATTGTAATATCCTTTAAATTTTATGATGTAAAAGTGTTAGTAGACAGTCATTCTATCATAGTAAAAAGGGTAATAACAGGAGGG
>NW_025912453.1:0-12682 GCF_018835915.1 Vigna umbellata
AATAAAAAAATATAATAAAGGACCATAGGCCAAGTCTTCTTCACGTAATTAAAAAGGGGTTTAGAATTCTGAAAACTTTGCTCTCCTATCCATCCATTCATTTAATTCCTTCAATGAAAAGACAAAACAAGGTGCAAAGATATTAAAGGGAGGGGCTGCCACTGGACACAACAACAACACGGTATTTTATAAAAGAAAGGTAAAGATAACAAAGCATTTTGGCAAGAAAACAAGGAGGACCTACCACTTTCTTCATTCACGTAAACCTAAGAGGTTTTCACATAAGAATACAACTTTTGAAAGCTTTTGTTGTTGCCAAAGAATAAAAAACGTAGCTGCACATTCACTTCACCTCTTTATTCATCTTTCAAAAGTAAACAAAGTAGAAATGTGTAAAATAATGATGTTGCTGGACCCATGAACATTATATAAAAGAAAGACAAGCAATATTGATTGGAAGGTGAAAACATGCAATTCTTCTAGTGGCACCGTCCAACTTTCTTTAAGCAAAAATTAAACTACAAGTTCTGAAATTTAAAGCATACCACCGTGCAAGCAAACCAAAGGAATTGAAAGCATTAAAAACTTCATACACTATACTACTACATGGACCATTTTTGCCGAGAATTTCATGTGGTGGTGGACCAAGGCTTCACTTCTCCAAATTGCAAGAAGGAATCACGCAAATCTGGTTCTTGTGACCGAGAATCACACCTCATATTCATCTACTTCTTCAAGAGTTTTCTCCAAGCAAATCACCTTGCACAATTCATCTAAAGTCCATCACTTATGCTTCCATCTTCACCATGACAGCAGCTTCTCCTCCTCATCTCCAAGCTCAGTTCATACTAGAGGTCTTCCTCTATAGGTTCTGTATCTCCTCCTACTCCATGTTGGTATGTGTGTTTTTTTTTTCCGAAGAAACAAGAATGAAAAATGAGAGTGAATGATAGATCCAAAAACTGCCGAGAAGAAGGAGTTAAGAGACCTCCAAAATTAGCATGTGTGTTGTCTCTTTGTGCCCATAGAGTAGCGGCTGATCATCCACCTAGTAGCTAGCCTTTTTCATTTTTTCTTCAATCAATCCCCTGTGCTTGGATTTAGCTCTCCAATTGGTGTTTCACGGGATGAGTTTGTTCTTGGATTTAGCTATGTCAATTGTTGTTTTTTGTGTCGACAAAAAAAACAAATGATTCACATAATATCCACGTGTTGTAAGCTTTCTGGAAGACTTTGTTCTGAGCATATGTTTTTGTTGCTAAAGCTTACTATGCCTTTTCTCAATGTGATGTAGCAAACTAAAAAAAACGTGACACTTCCTAATTCATGGGCAGTGAAAATTAGCTGATGTGTGCACCTCCAAAAGAAATTAATCTCTAAATTTTTATCCAACAATTTCCCTACAATTAAAAATGCAAATAATTAGACTCAGATAATTCAAATTAATTCAAATAAGAATTTCTGGTCAAATTAAACACAGTACAGAAAAATGGGAAAATACTACATATTTGAGCACACTTTCTTGATTAACTCCAGTGCAATAAACTAAGTGCAGTGGAGAAAATATCAAGTCATCACCAAATACAATTCTCAAATGCTCTTCATGTTCGTCCTGGGTCTTGGAGTAGATGAGAATATCATCTATAAAAACGACCACTAATTTGTCCAAGTAAGGTCTGAATATCCGATTCATATAATCCATGAAGATTGCTGGTGCGTTAGTCACACCGAACGGCATCACTACATACTCGTAGTGTCCGTAACGAGATCTGAAAGCAGTCTTCTGGATGTCTTCCTCCTTAACTCTAATTTGGTGATATCCAGATCGCAAATCAATCTTAGAGAACACTGTAGCCCCATGCAGTTGATCCAACAAATCATCTATCCTTGGCAATGGGTACTTATTCTTGATGGTTAGCTTGTTTAATTGCCTGTAGTCAATGCAAAGTCTTGAGCTGCCATCTTTCTTCTTCACTATGAGAACAGGCGCTCCCCATGGTGATACGCTCGGCCTGATGAACTGCTTGTCCATCAACTCCTCAATCTGCTTCTTGAGCTTAGCTAACTCCGTAGGTGACATACGGTAAGGTTGAACTGAGATGGGTGCCGTCGTTGTCACCAAATCAATCGTGAACTCCACCTCGCGAGCAGGAGGTATTTCAGGTATTTCTTTCTTAAATACGTCCGGAAACTCATCCACAACCGATCGTCCATTATTGTTGCTAGTGGACGATCGTTCTTGCATCGAACTTCCGAACTCCTGATCTTCATGCGTCATAATTAAGAAACAGCTGGCACCTTCCATGATGTCTTCCTTCAACTGACCGAGCGCCACAGAAAATTCTTCTTCATCTTCTTCGGGAAAGACCAATCTCTTAGCGCCACAGTCTAAGAGAATGCGATTGGTAGTCAGCCAATCCATTCCTAAAATCACCTCCAAACCTTGAAGAGGTAAGCAGATGAGATTGACTTTAAACTTACGCCCTTCCACTTCTATGGGACAATCTGACGCACATAGTGGACGTCCTAACCTCGCCAGCCGCTGGGGTTGACACCACCAGGTCGAACTGCATCTCTCTCACTTCTAAGTCCAGTTTTTCAACACACGCCTTCGAGATGAAGGAGTGGGTCGCCCCCGAATCATACAACACATAGCAATGTTTACCAAACAGCAAGCAATCACCGAATATGAGATTACCTGAGCTTTCTGCCTCCGCACCAGTCAGAGCATATACACGCCCAACAGCTTGGGCTCGTCCACCTCCTCTTGGTTGATTTCTCCCAGCGTTCGGGGGTCTCATCACAGCGCGTCCACCCATGTTGCACTCATTCTCCAAGTGCCCATTTCTTCTACAACGAACGCAAAATTTTCCTCCCATCAGTTGAGGACAGGACGAACGATAGTGTGGTCCTCCACATTGGAAACAAGTCACGTTTCCTTGCCCAACTTGTCCAACAGGAACCAGTGCTTGAGACCCACTTGCATTTGATGGTTGATTTGGACGTGTGTAAGGTGTCCTTCTCAGATTAACATTATTCCTGGTCACGGTCGGTCCCCTAACCACCTGTTGTTGCTTCTTCTGTCGTTCTACTTCTGCCATATTCTTCTCTAATACTTTGGCTCTCTCCACCATGGCAGGAAACGATCGGATACATAAACTGGAAATCAGTACCTTCAGGTCACTTCTTAGCCCGTTCTCAAATTTCCTGCACTGCCACTCCTCACTGGTGGCCATCGTATTAAAACGGACAAGGTGTTTGAACTTATTAGTATGCTCCGAGACAGACATTCCACCTTGTATCAGTTGAAGGAATTCCACCTCTTTTGCAAAACAGACGCTATCCGGGAAGTATTCTTCATAAAATTTGCTCCTGAACACTTCCCATGTGATGGGATTTTGGGCGTCCGTCAAAACAGCCCTCATGCTCGCCCACCAGTGGCTTGCTTCCCCGGTCAGTAGATATTCTGTGAACGCCAACCTGTTCTCGTCCGGTCATCTCTTGGCGTTGTAGATTCTCTCCATATCCCGCAACCACTGATCTGCCTCATCAGGGAGGCACTTTCCACTGAACTTGGCTGGGTGGTGTTGAAGGAAGCTTTCCAAGCTCCACTCAGCCTGTTGGGTAGCGTTAGAAGAGGACGCTCCCGATGTATTCCTGGTAGCAGCAATGATCTCCATTAACTGCCTTTGCGTAGCTTCCGAGTTGGCGCGTGCGGCCTCCAAACTCTGTAGGGCAGCTGCGTTCTGCTCCATTAGTATAGTGTTCTGTCGTTGTAGCCTCTCAATCACTATTTCCAACAACCTAGTGTTGTTGGGCGCATCAGGTTCATTGGGCTGTGGTGGAGGAGGGAGTCTAGGTGCCATTTGTTCTCTGGGAACAGAGAAAAACGAGCGTTAGTCATGTTCAAAGAGTTGAAAAATTAACTCATTAAACACACATTAAGCACACAGCAAAAACATAGTGCACTCATAACCTACAGTGTCCTTAAAAGAACAAAACGGCTCTGATACCACTAATGTAACATCCCAAAATACAGTAATCACCATATAATAGAATTAATTACATTAAACAATTAAACAATGCAGTCTTACACTAGAATCAAGGTTCAAAAGCCAAAAGGCTTAATTACAGTAATTCAGTACTACTAGAAATTCAGAACGAAGGGTTTTACAAAATTAACTAACCGAACGTTCAAAAACTAAAACAACTAAACTCTAAAATGAACGAATGCTCTAGGGTTCAGCTTTAACCTCCACGTCTACTAGGTTCTCTTCTTCAATAACGTCCTCCAAAGTAGCCTCGCCTTCTGCTCACATCCACACGGATGATCATTGCAACGACAGGACGAACGTACAAAGACAACAAACAACACAAGGAAAAATGAAAGGGTAAGCTTATGTAATTTAATCCATACATCAACATATAAAATAAACATTTCAATCCACACAAACATATAGTTTAACATATAACATCATACGAAGTATATTACTAGACAGACCGTCCGGACTGTATGAATCTGTGTAGCTACAGGCGTTCTTGCACTCGGGTGATGAAGTAACTGGAATAATTGTAACATCCCAAAAATTCACCCTTTAAAAATTCAAAATTTGATATATTGTAATAATACAATTACGGTAACACCCCGTAATCTCATACTTAAATCTATACATGAATTTTAAGCTGAGAGTTAACTGCAAAGATAACATTGAATCATTCTAATTTGGTCTTCCATCTCTTCCTTCATTTGCACAGGATCACGCGACAATCCTTCATCTGCTCCCGTATAACAAATACGTTATACGATCATCACAAAAATAAGATTTTTCCGATACATGCACAAATAAGTAAGGGTGAGCTAACATGCAACACAAGAATTATAAAACATGCATAAATACTTTGATATAAACATCATATAAAATTTATGTCAGACATCCTCTTTTACCATCATACCACAATTCCTACTATACATTCATCCGGATGATACGTTGATGAGCGGTCACGGGAGGTTATGCACTTGTGATGACTTTTACTCTTTCTTACAAATACACTTCCAAAATACTTCATACCATTCACAAGGTTAGTCCCCTCACTATGTCCAAAACCGGCACATAGACTAGGACATCCGACCCTCCATATCATTCACAAGGTTAGTCCCCTCACTATGTCCAAAACTGGCACATAGACCAGGACCTCCTGCTCCTCTCACCACATAATTCATCCTTCTCTACTTGAGACTGGACGATTATTAGAGTATCAGGATAACCTCCAACTACGGGACCCTCAACATCAACATATACACTCATATTCCTCAAATCATATTATACCATTACAAAATCTCTCCATAATACACATATCATGATCAGATGCATAATTTGATGTCAACATCATAAAATACATTCATTACAGTAATTTGATCATATATCATGCATTCACATAATTTCCACATAATTCATGTCATACTATGCATAGTACACTTAATTCCACATCAACACAACAGTAACTGAAATTGGAACCAAACACTAAGAACTCTGACCGAACGTTAAAGATCGAACGCTAATAGCCTAACATTATTTGGACGACTACTGTTTGGACGAACGCTATCGACCGAACGCTATCTGCCGAACGTATTTTCTGAACACCATTTGACTGATCACTATTTGGACGAACGCTAGGAATTCATGCTGCATCGGTCGAACGCTAAAAGACAACTCCGTATTGACCGAACACTCTTAGAACGAACGCTATGATCAAACACTAGGCCGAACGTTCAAAACCGAATGCCAGATCAACCCTATCGGAACGAACGTTCAAACACCAAATCTCACCGAACACTATTAGGACGAACGTTTTGAGTCTTATTTGAACATCTAACGTACTTTGCCAAACACCTAAAGTACTGACCGAACGTATTCAAACTAAACCTCAAGTTACCGAATTTAGATCGAACACTAGCTACCTGAGAAAAACTATCATCAAGACTGACGCTCGCTACTACTAAAGGACGTTCGCTATCTGAGAACAAGGAACATCAAGACCGAACGCTCTCTAAAACCTACGGACGTTCGCTATCTGAGGACAAGGAACATCTAGACCGAACGCTACAGATTTCTTCATGAAAATACTTAATTAAGGACGAACGCCTAAATTTACTAATTCGCTGTATACAGTTTGGACGAACGTCCAACATATTTCTAACTTTACCTAAGGACGAACGCTACTGGACGAACGCCAAACAACAGGCTGGACACGAACGCCAACAAAACGCTAATAAGACCGAACGCTCAAGAATTCCAAACTTAAGATTTATTGAATTAGGACCGAACGCTACAATCACTAATTAGCCATAGCGGACGTTCAAGATTCAAGCCTGATAATACTAAATTATGTCGAACGCTATAGTTACCAATTTAACAACGAACGTTCAAGATTTAAAACTATACTGATAGGTCCTCCCAACATAGTGGACGTCCGCCCAAGGTGGAACGTCCACCCCAGAATCTGGACCAAGTGTCCAACGAGCGGCCAATCATTTAGGAAGCGGACGTCCGCCCAAGGTTGGCACGTCCGCCCAATAATCTGGACCGAGCGTCCAACCATTCAGAACCGGATGCCTACCCAAAGTAGAACGTCCGCCCGAGATTGGATGTCCACTCAAGGTAGAACGTCCGCTCAATAATCTGGACCGAGCGTCCAACCATTCAGAACCGGACGCCTACCCAAAGTAGAACGTCCGCCCGAGATTGGACGTCCGCTCAAGGTGGAACGTCCGCACAAGAATCTGGACCGAACGTCCACCGAGCGGCCAATCATTTAGGAAAGCGGACGTCCGCCAAAGGTTGGCACGTCTGTCCAATAGTCTGGACCGAGCTTCCAGCCAATCCAGAAGCAGGCTTCCGCCCAAGGTGGCACGTCCGCCCAAGAATCAGGGACGGGTTTCCCATCATTCATGAACCGGACGACCGCCCAACCGACCCTCACTTTGTTGATTACACGGTTAAATGCTAATGACACATTAAAGTCCTTAATGAAGATTAAGGTATTATTGGGCCGTTTCCAGGCCCCCAAAAGGTAAAAGCCCATTACAATCAGTATAAATAAAGGTCTCAGGTATGATTTCTAGACAGATTGCTTAGAACGCAACACATGCATGCATTATATAATGCTCTGTCATATTACTGACTTGAGCGTTNACCCCAGAATCTGGACCAAGTGTCCAACGAGCGGCCAATCATTTAGGAAGCGGACGTCCGCCCAAGGTTGGCACGTCCGCCCAATAATCTGGACCGAGCGTCCAACCATTCAGAACCGGATGCCTACCCAAAGTAGAACGTCCGCCCGAGATTGGATGTCCACTCAAGGTAGAACGTCCGCTCAATAATCTGGACCGAGCGTCCAACCATTCAGAACCGGACGCCTACCCAAAGTAGAACGTCCGCCCGAGATTGGACGTCCGCTCAAGGTGGAACGTCCGCACAAGAATCTGGACCGAACGTCCACCGAGCGGCCAATCATTTAGGAAAGCGGACGTCCGCCAAAGGTTGGCACGTCCGTCCAATAGTCTGGACCGAGCATCCAGCCAATCCAGAAGCAGGCATCCGCCCAAGGTGGCACGTCCGCCCAAGAATCAGGGACGGGTTTCCCATCATTCATGAACCGGACGACCGCCCAACCGACCCTCACTTTGTTGATTACACGGTTAAATGCTAATGACACATTAAAGTCCTTAATGAAGATTAAGGTATTATTGGGCCGTTTCCAGGCCCCCAAAAGGTAAAAGCCCATTACAATCAGTATAAATAAAGGTCTCAGGTATGATTTCTAGACAGATTGCTTAGAACGCAACACATGCATGCATTATATAATGCTCTGTCATATTACTGACTTGAGCGTGGGAGTGCCTTTAGCAGGTACCCGGCCCCTCGGCTTGGAGCACAGAGCGAGCGTCTGGAGTAAGAGGACGTCCGCCCGGCTTGGAGCAGAGAGCGAGCGTCTGGAGTAGGAGGACGTCCGCCCGGCTTGGAGCAGAGAGCGAGCGTCTGGAGTAGGAGGACGTCCGCCCGGCTTGGAGCAGAGAGCGAGCGTCTGGAGTAGGAGGACGTCCGCCCGGCTTGGAGCAGAGAGCGAGCGTCTGGAGTAGGAGGACGTCCGCCCGGCTTGGAGCAAAGAGCGAGCGTCTGGAGTAGGAGGACGTCCGCCCGGCTTGGAGCAGAGAGCGAGCGTCTGGAGTAGGAGGACGTCCGCCCGGCTTGGAGCACAGAGCGAGCGTCTGGAGTAAGAGGACGTCCGCCCGGCTTGGAGCAGAGAGCGAGCGTCTGGAGTAGGAGGACGTCCGCCCGGCTTGGAGCAGAGAGCGAGCGTCTGGAGTAGGAGGACGTCCGCCCGGCTTGGAGCAGAGAGCGAGCGTCTGGAGTAGGAGGACGTCCGCCCGGCTTGGAGCAGAGAGTGAGCGTCTGGAGTAGAAGTACGTCCGCCCGCCATGGAGCATGGAGTTCGCTCGTCCGCCTCTACCGTCTGCGACCGCCCGCCCGTCTTCGACAAGTAAGCTTGTGTGTTTTTACAGGGTCCCCACCGATCCAGTCGAAACATTTGGCGCCCACCGTGGGGCCGAGTGCATATTCCCCATCGTAAACACAAGGAACCAGTAAGGGGCACCTCCAAAGAGCGTCAACATCCTCGGTTCAGCACTTGGCACTCGACTCCATCATCTCAACAAATGTCTCCCGGCCGTCCGGCCTCAACTCTCGGCCAGTTAGCCTCAGATATGGGGGATCGGCCCCAAGTCCCTCCCATCCGGCCCCAGCCGCCAGGTCGTTCATCCAAAAAATGCCCGGCCGTCCGGCCAAATTTATTACTCAATCGTTCGACCTCAAACTCGGCCGTACGGCCTCCCCTGTCCGCCATCCGGCCTCGAACTTTCAATCGTTCGCCCAGAAGGACCAGGACGTCCGTCCACCAACTCCACTCCTGGATGTCAAAGAACGCTAGCGCGCGTCCGTCGCTACAATGAGCGCTCGTCCATCCGGCCTTGGAGAGCGCTCGTCCGTTCGGCCTCAATGAGCGCTCGGCCATCTTCCAATAGCGCTCGTCCATCCCACCTCATCAGGCTCCCGGCCATCAGGCCTCAACTTTCGGTCGTCTGGCCTCAACGTGCGACCTCCCATTAATTGGGCCGTTCGACCTCCCATTTATTCAACCATTATTCTCATAAGTGTTCTTTGGGAACAACCATTCTCATCCGAGCATTTTCAACCCACCAGTCCACCTTACAAGGTATGGACACATACTTTCTTTAAACTTGAAATTCGCCATATTCCCTTCATTATGCAGGTAACCCGCAACAATGGCACTAGTGCATGTTTGCAAAAGGGGCTCTCTTCAATCATCCCGCATCAAACATAGAAAAAGTCCAAGTTGATGAACGGAGATTTCCACCGAGAACCACGACCGTCCGCCCCATTAAGACCAAGTTGGCGAAAAAGTGTTCCTCCGCGAACGGAGTGTTCTTCTGAGAACAACTCCCAGCTTGGTTGGGCCATGAAGCAAAGGACCGTCCGCCCCATTAAGACCAAGTTGGCGAAAATGTGTTCTCCGGGAACGGAGTGTTCTTCCGAGAACAACTCCCAGCTTGGTTGGCCATGAAGCAAAGGACCGTCCGCGCCATTAAGACCAAGTTGGCGAAAAAGTGTTCCTCCGCGAAACGGAGTGTCTTCCGAGAACAACTCCCAGCTTGGGTGGGCCATGAAGCAAAGGATCGGCCATCCATAACTTAGCCAATCTGGCATTCAGTAATCAATCAACCGGCCGCCCATAACATAGCCAAATCTGGCATTCAGTAATCAATCGACCGGCCGTCCATACTTAGCCGAATATGGCATTTATCATCAATCGACCGGCCGTCCATAACTTAGCCGAATCTGGCATTTATCATCAATCGACCGGCCGTCCATAACTTAGCCAAATCTGGCATTTATCATCAATCGCCGGCCGCCGTAACATAGCCAAATCTGGCATTCAGTAATCAATCGACCGGCCGTCCATAACTTAGCCGAATCTGGCATTTATCATCAATCGACCGGCCGTCCATAACTTAGCCGAATCTGGCATTTATCATCAATCGACCGGCCGTCCATAACTTAGCCAAATCTAGCATTTATCATCAATCGCCGGCCGTCCGTAACTTACCCAAATCTGGCATTCAGTAATCGACCAACCGGCCGTCCATAACTTAGCCAAATCTGGCATTCATCATCAATCGCCGGCCGTCCATAACTTAGCTAAATGTGGCATTCAGTAATCGACCGACCGACCGTCCATGGCCTCGTTATAATTTAGCCAAATATGGCATGCACAATCAACCGTCCGGCCATTTGTCCTCCAAGGTATGCCAAGTCGACCTCCACGTGGACCCAGCAATTCGGGGGCCATCAAAAAAATCCCTTCGCAAAATAAAATCATGCTCTGGCTTGGGGGGCTTATGTACTCACAGGTCCGCCCGGCATAGGCTAAGCGCCCAGCCATTCGGTAAGTGAACGTCCGCCGAAGATGGCACGTCCGTCTAAGATGGCGAGCGTCCAAAATGGCAATCAGGACGAGCGTCCAGCCATTCAAGATGGGACGTCCGCCCAAGATGGCATTCAGGAAACCGAACGTCCCCCCAAAGATGGACGTCCGCCTAAAATGGCAATCAAGTAGAACGTCCACCCATGTCAAGCGCCAGGACCGAACGTCGAAAAGAACGGTTGTCCAAGCTTTCATGGATCCAGCGGTATTCCAATGTCGCCCATCCAGGCGTGGACAACCCCTTCGCACAATAAAATTATGCTCGGGCTTGGGGGGCTTATGTACTGATAGGTCCTCCCACAAATAGTGGACGTCGCCCAAGGTGGAACGTCCACCCCAGAATCTGGACCAAGTGTCCAACGAGCGGCCAATCATTTAGGAAGCGGACGTCCGCCCAAGGTTGGCACGTCTGCCCAATAATCTGGACCGAGCGTCCAACCATTCAGAATCGGACGCCTACCCCAAAGTAGAACGTCCGCCCGAGATTGGACATCCGCTCAAGGTAGAAACGTCCGCTCAATAATCTGGACCGAGCGTCCAACCATTCAGAACCGGACGCCTACCCAAAGTAGAACGTCCGCGAGATTGGACGTCCTCAAGGTGGAACGTCCGCACAAGATCTGGACCGAACGTCCACCGAGCGGCCAATCATTTAGGAAGCGACGTCGCCAAAGGTTGGCACGTCTGTCCAATAGTTGGACCGAGCGTCCAGCCATCCAGAAGCAGGCGTCCGCCCAAGGTGGCACGTCCGCCCAAGGAATCAGGGACGGGTTTCCCATCATTCATGAACCGGACGACCGCCAACCGACCCTCACTTTGTTGATTACACGGTTAAATGCTAATGACACATTAAAGTCCTTAATGAAGATTAAGGTATTATTGGGCCGTTTCCAGGCCCCCAAAAGGTAAAAGCCCATTACAATCAGTATAAATAAAGGTCTCAGGTATGATTCTAGACAGATTGCTTAGAACGCAACACATGCATGCATTATATAATGCTGTCATATTACTGACTTGAGCGTTGGAGTGCCTTAGCAGGTACCTGATAACGGTTGAAAAACCGTTATTTTATGCTTAAATTTGATACCAAAAGCAACCTTTAAGACTTAGAAACTAGCTTGAAATCATATTTTGCTTTAGTTTTGAGAATAAGAGAGTTGAAAGTGAATTTAATGGTTTATGCAAGATTCCCTTGAATTTTGTAGGCTAATTGAATGATTTGAAAGAAGAATTGAAATACCGAATGATTGGAGTGCTGAAAAGTCAACCAGAACCAGAAAAGTCAACCAGTCAACCAGAAAAGTCAACCAGTCAACCCAGAATGCTGAAAAACCAACCAGAACGCAGAAAACGTGTGACCGAGTGGCGCTGAGCGGTTAAAATACCGCTGAGCGGCACTTTTCAGGTGCAAAAATCACCGCTGAGGGGCAAAAACAGCAGCTGGGGGCAAAATGGATCATGCGGTATTACCGCTCAGCGGTAAAATACCGCTGAGCGCCATTCTAAGTGGGCTTGACCGGTTTTCTTTTGTTTTTATGGGCTTGGACTTGTTTTATGTTATTTTTATGCCCTATTTAAGGACTTGCACGTCCTAGGGTTTGTATCTTTGGCTGGGAGGAAGTAGAAACACACTTTTCACCCCTTGGGGGTAGATTGGGAGATGGTGACGGCTCTCCTCTTCTATTTCTCGGGTTTTTCTATCTTTTCATTCTTTCATTATTGTTCATCTAGGTTCACCATGAATATGGTGAACTAAACTCTGTATGTTTGTTGGGGAATCAATGTAATCTATGAAGCTCTCATATATGGAATCTGTTTTACATCTTTAATTAAGATTTATGCTTTCTTTCATCATTAGTTAGGGTTTTTCCTCTTTGCTTAATGCTGCATTGTTTAACTCATTCGATGCATGATTATTGGTTTTGTCGATACGGAACGTACGGGGAAGTCTAGATCCGGGGAATTTCTCCCAATATGATATTGGTTGTCTTAAGCTCCTGCACTTATGAACTGATTAGGAATGCTAGGAATTGTATGAACTCGTGATTAGGGAGAAGCCTTCTAGAAAGGTACTTTAGAGAGTGGCATTAACAATGATGATTTGAATGTTGAATTCCTA
>NW_025912455.1:0-10943 GCF_018835915.1 Vigna umbellata
AAGTGGTTATAATACTTGTATACCAAAAGTGATTAAACCTAGACTAGTCGTGTTCACTAAGAGTGATGAGAATACCTATTGTAAACTTGGAGAGGTAAAACTTGTGTAATCTTCTTGAACATAGAACCCCTTAAAAGTTTTTAAGGAAAAATTTGACATAGTTTAGGTTGAGTAAACTAATATAAAATTTGTACTTTATTTATTTTCTTTTTTTTTAATGTTTTTCATATAAATCACTCATAAAAAATCAACATCTTATTTAAATTACATATCTTTTACAATCCATTAGATGTATATCTTGTGAAATAATTTTAAAAATACTATTCAAAGTAGGAGTGATTATATTTACTAATTTTCTATATTAATAATATTTTGTTTGCCAACAATAATATCAATTTATTGAAAAAAAAAAACTAAGACATTTCTAACTAAAAGGTGAGATGGAAAATCTTTTGTAACGCATCTTTTGTATTAAACATACAAATGTAATGAGATCGTTCTTGACGTTCTCTTGAATTGTCTAAAACCGATTATATCGAAAAGGTTAGACTTGATATGAGTGTCTTAGAAATTCCTTTGAGAAAAGATAAGTTATACATTAACATAAAGAAGTTTAATGTGTGCTTAGATTTGTATGCATATGTATATTTAGTATGTTACACGAATGCCACTAGTTAATCTCTTTTAGGAAATATGAAATTGGGTTGTAAATTGGACTAAAGATAACCTAAAGTATTTTTCATGAAAGAATTTCATGACTTTTGTCTTGACAGACGCAAGGTGATATTGAACCAACTTTAAGAGAATGTCGTAGAAAATTAAGTTTAATGAAAATTCTTTAAAATGAAGCTTTACGCATAAACTAAACATACCTACCATTTGTCTAACTANTGCAAAATCATCTCTAAATTGCTAGCAACGTGACTACAAAATGTAGTGGACAAATATATAATAAAGATTCCTATGAAAACCCAAAATCTTCCTAGGAATAACTAAAATTTTCTTTGTATCCATAACCTTTATTCTTTGTTGTGCTAAGTCAAGATGTACATTGTGTAACTTACACTTATTTTTGTGAATTATATATTGTAAAGTGTCTATAAAAAGTGTAATTAATAAGGTTGAAGAGACTTTGTGTTTGCTTTTAATCAATCAAAGTAGCTTTAAAATAAGAGATTAGAGATTAATAAGATGGGTTATAGGAGTTATATCTTAAGGTTTATAATTATTTTAGATAATAATTTTATAATTTTGAATCAAAATTATATTTTTTCTAATTTAAAAACATAGAAATGTTATTTTTAGAATGTGAAGAACCAAAATTATAATCATTTCAAATTTTAAGATTAGAAATATAACAAATTAATATTCAATTTTAAAGTTAGAACTATATATTAATAACAATTAAGAGTAAATCGTGCATTTAAATTTTTTAACTTCTAAATTTCCTATCTAGTACACTAAAGTTGTTGATAATTAAAATGTGAATACAAATTCTAAGTTAAATTTATTATCTTAAGATAATAATAATTAGAGATAATGTAATTATTTTTCTTAAATTTGACTTAAGATTCATTTGTGGTTGAATTTTCTTAATAAATTCTTTATAAACAAAAAGAAAATAGATTATGTGAAAATGAGTAAGTTGGAATTTCTTTTTAAGAAAAATATTTTTTTTACATACCTACAATTTTTACGTTTATTTGATATTATTCTTATTTTTTTTAAAATATAAAAAATTATACTTTTATAATTATTTTATTCTGTATGACATGAATATAAAATGTATCATAATACCATTACTTTTTTTTTTCAATAGTAAAGTAAATTGACAATGATTTTTTAAAAGTAAAATAATAAACATGACGATGTTTTTGAAGACCTGGATAGGATTACCAACACTGTTTAATGTTTTTAAAATCATTAACATGATTAACACATATGTGATTATGCAATGTACTTCATAATTGATGTCTCCTCTTCCTACTTTTAGAATTTTTTATAAAGAAAATATCTAACTTTGTCTGGAGCTTTTGTCTTCCACCAATAATTAGAGTTTAACACAATATAAAGTCTCAATTTAAATTTTATGAATAAAAATATATAATTGAAATATAANGTACAAGAAAAATTAAAGAAACGGTGACATTTACAAACAAATTTAAAACTTTCATAGTAAAAACGTAAAATCAACTATTATAACTTTTTATAAAAATTGTATTCATTATCCATTTTAATTTTTGTTAAAATATTTCAGGTCTTGCATATATTATTATAAAATACATTAAAAAATCTCTTTAATTTATTATATTGTAAAATGCACAAATTGAAAATGATTTGCAATGTATTATTATGTGCTTCAATCATTTTTTGGTTCTCACACCACAAAGAATAATCAAGAAGGAAAAGGAAGATAATAAAGATATGAAAATTAATAGAAAAGTAAATGGACGTCAGTGTGTATATAAATCAAATAATTATTATCAAGCCCTCTCATCTTTTACCATAAAACTCTTTCTCACATTGTATGGTATATATTTATAATAGTTTTCACAGCTATGTTTTTAGTAGTTTTAATGTTATGTTCAAAGTGATTTAAAAGTAAAAGTTCACTTTTTTTTATGGTAAGATATTATTATTTTTATCAAGATGAGATATCAAATTTAAACATAATATATTGTTAAATCTAATGAAAGATTGTAATATATCACACGTTGTATCTTATCCCAAAGTAACATAAAGTATTGATTGTAATTAAATAAATATGTGTTACTTATATGGTGATATAAAGACTTGTAAATTCGGAAGAACACTTCACAAAATAAATTATGCGGAACAACTATCAATTTATTGCACTCTATTAAAAGTCGAACTCCTTGACTACAAACTAGAAAGATTGAAATTTTGTTATATTCATTATTGAATAAAGAGAAAGTTGAAGTTAGTATATGAGAATATAAATAATGATAAAATGTAAAATGACTTATACATACGATAACTAGTTAAGTTTAGGTTTAATACATGGTTCTTACTTTGGATTTGGTTCAAGTAATCTTATCTTTTAAAAAAGTTTAGTAAGATTCCATATTTCGTTAAAAAATGTTCAATTCAATATTTTCCGCTCACGCTGTTAAAAATATAATGGTGCAAATGCCACCGTGACATCTCATAAGCACGTGACATACATTAATAGGTGGACTTATATAATTTTTTAATTTAAAAAAAATCTCTGCCACGTCATCATCACCATCTCCAGACAAACCATAATTTCTCTCCAAGAAACCCTAGTCGCCGCACCATCCAGCGCCGTCACCGCCATCCTCGCCTGCAGCCGTCCTCTCCAGCGCATCACACGCCACCACCAAAGCTATGCGACTAGAACGCGAGAAACCCTAGGTCTCCACGGTTTGCTTGCAGGTCTGATTGTGGTTGCAGGTGGAGGCAAGTACCGGCGCAATTAGGGGTGGAGAAGAGTAGCGATTCGCGATCTGCAGCAGCTGGCGATTTGGCTGGTGGTTAGTGGTAGACAATTCTGTGGTGGAGATTGGATGACAGTGCTGCTAGCGCGACGACGATTTGGCTGGTGCGAGGGTGAAAATGGTTAAGATTGGTGGTCGCGGCATAGCAAGGGATCGCGTTGGGTGGTGGCGCGAGAACGAAGGTGAGATGCGAAGGTGATGGAGGTGCAACAGAAGGGAGAAGACGCTTTGGTGGTGGCGCATGATGTGTTGGAGAGGACGGCTGCCGGTGAGGATGGCGGTGACGATGTTGGATCGTGCGGCGGCTAGGGTTTCTTGGAGAGAAATTAGGGTTTGTCTGAAGATGATGATGACGACATGACATTTGCACCGTTATGTTTTTAACGGTGTGGGCGGAAAGGACTGGATTGAACATTTTTTAACGAAATATGGGGTCTTACTGAACTTTTTTAAAAGGTATGATTACTTTGAACCAAACCTCTAGTAGGGACCAAATGATGTATTAAACCTTAAGTTTAATATATAAAACTTAACAATTAAATTAATAAAGCATAAAATATATATTTTAGTTTAAAACTTGAAACTTCATATATAAATTTAAAGAATGGGGACCAAGATCTTCTCTAGCTTCCTTTGAACATAAAAATGTTTGCATCCAAACTTCTGTATGCTATCTTTTAAGTTTAAGAAAAAGAAAAGGAGAAAATTTACTCTTTATATATGGAATCATTTTACATTTAAAAAAAGAAGAAGAAAAAACAGATTCTTGTAGTTCAAAATTAACTATATGATCTTTCAAGCTAAAGAGACAACATGAGATTACTATTGCTTGAAGTCAAAGCCTAAGCACGAACTCGAATAATAATTATCATTATTCTTTACACATTAGTTAATCTTTCATGAGAAGCAAACACAAACACAAGAGCAACAACTTCTAATGTATGGTAATGATGTTTCTAATGTAAAATTTAATCTAATATTTTAATTGGGTTAAATATTTTTTTCCTCAAACCATTATAAAAAATGGTTTCATTTTTAAGTTAAATTATAAAATATTTAATCTTTACAATTTATGAAAATCATATATAACCTTCTTTCTAATAAATAACATGTAAAGTGTTTTTTATGTGATAAACAAAATTCCATAATGAACTATAATATAATCTTTAAATCTCAAAACATTATTTGTTGAGAAGAATATTTTATATGACTTTACGTAAACGAAATACTTTATAATTTAGATTAAAGAGAAAGATGACTTTTGTAATAATATTTAATCCATTTTTTAATTCATTATATTTTAAGGTATAAATCTAGATTTCTGAAAACAAAATTATGTAATATTTGAAAGTGGACAAGCATCATTCTTATTGTAATGTTATATAAACTTTAAGATACTAAACCATGTATTTTACAAACTAAACTTTACTCCAATATTCCAAACACTATATATAAAAACCCTAATAATTAACATTACAAAGTAATAAGAATGGACCCTTTTCCTTAAACATCTGAATTGATGAGCATGTTAATAATGGAAAGTGCTATAGCAGAAAGCTGAAAGGTATCTTTGTTTCTTTTTGTGAGTGGAGAAATGGCACCATTGTTCTTCTGCTTGAATCCATCTTCACATGTGGTAGAGGCATCGATGATTGAGCTTAGCTTGACGTTGCAATCGGAATAGCGTTTGGCCTTGTAATCTCTAATGGCTTCTCTGAAAGTGGAAATGGAGTCAGAATAGACTTCAAGACAATCATCTAAACATTCTTTGATGAATGGGTCCAAGCTCTTGTTTTTCTCCAAAAGATCATTGATGTGAGCGTTAGTATCCGTCACGTTGTGCCTTGTTATCTTGATGGAGATTAGACCTAGTTCTTCGAGGTTTTTCGCATGTTGGCTCCTATGGTTGGATTCGAATGATGCTACACAGAATTTGTAGCTTATGTTGGGGTCGGTTTTTGAGCAATTCTTGCATGTCTGTTGGATGAGACGGTTGGCAAACCCTAGAGAATGGAATGAACAGAAGATGATTGTGAGAGTGAAGAATAGGGAAGAAGAAGAAGGAAAAGAAGGGTTCATTTTCTTTAGACTTGGGTATGCTTAATTAGGGTTAAAATGTTGCATGCATGGTGATTTATAGATGGGAAAATGGTGAATTTTGCAGTGGTTGGAAAAATGTTCTTAATTTCTTGATTTGTATGTATGGTGGAGAAAGAATGCTTACATGGGAGTGTGAATAAGTTTAAGGTTGTCTTCTAAACAAGAAGGAATTGCAAGCTAAGTTACTTTGGTATTATTAAAGATTGAGTAATTATGGTCGTAAAAGCAAAAAACTTACAACAAGATTTAGGACTTTTATTTTGTTAGGTGAAGATTTTGGAAGGATTCTAGCACAAAAATATTGAAGTGGGAGATGTGGAAATAGCTACGCAAACTTTACTCAATTTTCTTCACTTTTTAATTCTATATATATTACTGATGTGGTGGTGTTTAAGTTAGATAGTGTTATGATTGTTTGTAAACTTTGTCGACATAAATAAAATTTATAAAACTGGAAATACATTAATAAATGTGTTTTAGTGAAGTAATTTAAGAGAATAATGTGTTTATTTGATGAATTTTTAGCCTTTTTTAATAAGTTATTATTTGGACGAGAAATTNAATCACGTGCAAGTATGCAGACAGTAAAATATAAAAGAAAGAAAATAGATACAATGGATCTAACCCAAACATTACGGTAAAAATTATTTTAAAAAATATAATAAAAGAAAAGTAAGATTTGAAATATTTAAATATGAAATTTACAATGCAAGAAATTTGTGTATTATTGATTGTAACGTCTCAAATAACAAATAATATATTTCATAACCAATATTTAAGTTTTTCACTGAAGTACGTATGTTTATATAAATTGGAATTTATGTATGATTAAAAAATTTTACTACTATTATGTTGTGTTTATCTTGCCTTGGACTGGATTCGCAATCATTTTCTCAGTATAACATACATATTATATAATCATCGCATAAAAATAAATAAGTAAAAGTGTACTAACATACAAAAAATCGTTCATAAAATAGATATAAGACTATTATTATACATGATTTATTTATAATAACAATTATCTCATCTTATGATAATAGTATACTCGATCATCTGGATGAAACATTGATGCGAAATCTTAGAGGATCGTGCTCTTGTGGTGGCTTCTACTGTTCTTAATTTCAAAATCATTGCTAATGTAATACACCATGTAATCCACAAGGTTAGCTCGTTAACACTTATGTCCAAAACTGACACATAGACTAGGACCTCCTACCACTCTCACCACATAACTCATCATTCTCTACTTAAAATTGGATGATTATTAGAGTATCAGGATAACCTCTAACGTTAGGACTCTCACATGAATGTGTACATTAATTAATTACAAACACATAATCTCTTAGCAAGATCTTGACCAATCTCATATCATGTTCATATTCATCAACCAATTCATCATGACATATAAATTCATATCTTATTTCAAAATCAACATAAACTTTTCATATTTCATCATATATTTTCTTAACACTTTCTTAGATATATTGCACAATAAACATAACAACATATGCATAAATTGTTCTAGACATTTAGAAAGATAATTGCAGTTTCCACAAAAACTAAACAATGTATGTTCTTGCATTTAAATTAAGTATAATTGAATGAGTATTGCAACACAAAAAGAATCAATTCAATTGGATCATTGTGGAAAAAGAAATATACTAAACAAACAACAAAGGTCATATGTTATCAACCGCCTAAACTACTGGAATATTACATATAAAATTTTTCTAATTACAACCCTCTAATTAAGATCCGATCGGTCAAACTAAATAAAAATATAACTAAAATACATGGTAAAATTTTCAATTCAATCCAATGATTAATGAAGTGATAATCTTAATTTTACTGAGATGGTTCAGAGACAAAACTAAGGTGATGATCAAGTCCCTCAAAATACGAGACTAATTTCTCTAAGCTCAGACATCCAATTAATAATTTGAGAGGTCAAAGTAATTTAATATGATTTAAGAACCATATATGAAAGTTTCAACTTGATCTAACAGTTAATTCTGTGAAAATTGAGGTTTTATCGAGACAACTTAGAAAGAGAAATAAAGTAGTTATTGACTCCCTTTAAAATGCGAAATTAATTTCTCTAAGCTCAGTCATCTAGTTCATAATCCAAGCGATCAAACTGATTCAATATATCTTATGAAATATATATCAAAATTTTAGGTTGATTGGTTAACTAGGTGAGAATAGAGGTTTTACCAGAGGACTCGGAAGCAGAAATAAAGTGGTTATCAGTTTACTAAAAAATGAGAGATTAATTCCTCTAAGTACAAATCTCAAATTAATAATCTGAACGGTCAAAATGAAGTAATCAGTTTTACGAATCATATGTCAAAATTTCAGCTTAATCTATGGGTAAACGAAATGGAAATGGAAGTTTTACCGAGATAACTCAGAAAATAGAAAACAAAGAAAACATAGTCAAGAAAACCAAAACTCCCACAAGTGGATAAGATAGTTACCCTTATTAAAACCTAGCATGCTCATATCTCGTATATTCAAATTCAGATCCTAAAATATATAATTATCATGCCCAAAGAATAGAAATAGCTCCTCTACCTCTTTTTTCCAAAAAAAAAATTCTTCTTGATCACAAAGTACCTTCCATGTAGTATTCTTTCTATGTTCTTTTCTCTTATGCTTTCACGACATTAGTTGCCTTCAGATNAAAAAAAAAATTCTTCTTGATCACAAAGTACCTTCCATGTAGTATTCTTTCTATGTTCTTTTCTCTTATGCTTTCACGACATTAGTTGCCTTCAGATTTTATAGGCCAAACCTTCCTGCTTTTTTGCATTTTTTAGTCATCACCACCAAAAGTTGATTGTTTGTGCATGTAGTGAGTGACCAAAACTTTATTTGTTTGTTTTCCTTGAATTATCATCAACATACACACAGTTCTATCTTTTGTAACACGAAAAGTCTTTATTTGGGGGCTTTACATATACAGTCTGTCATTAACAACAAAAATTTATCAATAATTTAAATTTATTTAAAAATTGTTGATGGCCAAATTTTTGTCATAAAATGATTGTCAAATTTTATCGATAGTTTACAAAATTCATTGCTAAGAGAATTAATCTACTCTTAACTAGAAACCTATTATAAAGTATTCAAATAACACATAAATTTAGTATAAAGTAGATTTAGATGAGAGAATCACTTTTCTCAACTGCTCCTACTAAGACTGATGATTAAAACACTATACAATTAAGGTATGAAGGATTATATGGAGTATATATAAACTTACACTATTTTGAAATATAATCAGTACAAAGTGTTCCTTGCCACTTTAGTTACTTAAAATATGATTAATTTCTTAAAAGAATGAAGTTCTTATGTGAATTTGGTAAAAAGAATGATGTGTTGTGAAAGGAAATGTTGAAGAAAAAAGATAAGCTTGACGAGTATATGTGTCAAAGCTTTTTATTTAACCTATTTTGCTTTTATTGTCATTACTACTTTACAATTTGTAGAGCTTTTAGTGTACAAAATTTATGACACCATAATTAAGTCGATAAGAAAATGTTAGATTATTTGAGGAAATTGATTTTACAAAAAGAGATATAGTTAAGAAATTTGTCTTTTGAGGAATTGGTGTTGTTGACATTGTTCAAAATCTTTTTCTTAACTCTGTTCAAGACACAAATTAAGACAATGTAAAATCTCATTAATGAAATAATGTAAAAATGATTTTTTTTTTCACCTCAAGAATTGATGCCATTAAGGAAATCCACTGGAGAAAGAACAATAATGGCATTTGGAACATTTTGATCTCGAGTTATATCAAATGGATGAAAAGACAATTTTTGTCAATGACAACATTGATGAGACAAATATATATGGTGCAACTTGATTTCATGCATTTTTTTATGTGAGATACAGTTGATAGCTAAATATTATTAACACAAAATCGTCTAGAGACTAGACTGTCTAGTTACTTAGGTTTTGAAGTTTAACAAAAAACAATAAACGAAATATTGTTCTGTATGAAAAGTTATTTTAAACTGCATCTAACAGAAAAATATTTTAGAACATCTTTCATATACAAAATCCAGCTGATAATAATGTTTTATAGACTATACTATCTGATCAACAAAGTTTCTGAACATCATCTAATAAAAGGAAGAGTCTCTCTCATTGAATCATCTAATTGGTGATATGGGCAATAAACAACATTTTATAAACAACATATAAATGTCTAACCAAACAACGTCTTACAAGCTAGAGTTTTATGAACAGAAGCGTCTTTATCAATCACATTGACAACACTAAAGTTTAAAATGTATTTTANAATGTCTAACCAAACAACGTCTTACAAGCTAGAGTTTTATGAACAGAAGCGTCTTTATCAATCACATTGACAACACTAAAGTTTAAAATGTATTTTATTCAAAACAATATTAATTCAAGCAAGCATCTTATGAAATGTACCATCTAATGAGTGACCACTCGCTGCATATTTCAAACTGGTTCTAATAAAGCATCCAATGTTTTATACCATCTGATGATCATATATGTTGAATATTTTACCAAATGATGCATTTATTAATGAAATGGCAAATGATAAAATGTTTTAAACATGCAATAGGGTTTAACGTTTATCAACGTTCAAAATATTTAATGCATGTACGACAAAGTGCTTTGATACTTGCATAATTTGTTATTGATATTGGTGCAAATCACAAAAGTAGAAAAGCTTGATCAGAATCATTGCACCCAAGAAAAAGACGTTGAGAAATATAAAGAACATTCTGTAAATATTTTCCTTGAAGCATTCTGCTATGTCAAATCATACAAGTTGAGTTTTGCTACGACTAAACATTGTACCTCTTCAAAGTAGACTTGAGTTTCAATTCTCACCTACAAAGGCTACCTTCTTTACATCAAATCAACCTCTCTATACAATGGTCATCTCTCAAGAAATGTTATAAATAGATAGAAGTTTGAAGAGAAGATAAGAAGAATAATATAGTGAATTTGTGAACGCTCAAACAAGCTTATTGTGCTCATACATCGTTTGAAGCTAAATTTTCTAAGAGTGAAAAACCTTAGCAAAATATCATATTTCTTTGTATTGTTTCTATTCCCTCTATGAGATTTATCAATTTGTATTTGTTTAACATTGATTGTGTTGTACATTTTGGAAGAGAATTAAAACCTTTTGTGTTTAGTTTAGTTAAGTTAAACTGTCTAGACGAGTTGTCTAGAGTTGAACTATAAGTGGTTATAATACTTGTATACCAAAAGTGATTAAACCTAGACTAGTCGTGTTCACTAAGAGTGATGAGAATACCTATTGTAAACTTGGAGAGGTAAAACTTGTGTAATCTTCTTGAACATAGA
>NW_025912456.1:0-17655 GCF_018835915.1 Vigna umbellata
TCGGTCTAATAGTAGCTAGCGGTACCTTTAATCCACTTGTTATTGTGTAAGGTCGTTATCCAACTCGTATTCGTCGCTAGTGAAAAACTTTATCTGTAGTATTATATTAGTGATGATTCTCGTATATGGTTTTATACTGTATTTTGGGATGTTACATAAAGTCAAGTGAAATTACAGTTATATTTTAGAAATTGTCTTATTTTCATGTTTTTTATTTTTTCTTAATAAAATCTTATAATACTTTCTTGTTGTTCAACAAGGTTATATAGTTGTTTTTTAGTGCAATAAGGTTATTATTTTTGTTGTTAAATATATGTTTGTGATTATTTATTTAAGTTAAATGTTATGTTTTTATCTTCATTTAATGTTTAATAGTTAAGACATTTTTTATGTAAAATTTTTAACATTAATGAAGAATATATTGATGTGAATTAGATTTTTTTTCTCTAATAACACAATTACTTTGGATGAAAATGTGTTAATATAGAAATATGCTAACCAAATTGTTATGATTGTACAATGGCAAAATTTCTTAAAAAAGAAAATATATGATATTATTAAGCCTAAACATTAGGAATGAAAATTGGTCGAATCAAATATGGAATAGAGTGTCTATCCACAACTTGAATTACAAAATTAAAACTCAACCCGCAACTCGTCCACTACAGTACCTATTTCAAACAATCCACGAGTATTTTAAAACTCGCATGTATATGCAAATATCTGCAAATATTAAAAAATATATTTTTTATACATTTTAAAAATAAAATTTAAATAAAATTACAAAAAATATAAAAAATTAATTTAAATTAAATTAAATATAAATTAAATAAAATTAAAATTTAATTAAAAATTAAAATTTAATTTTAATTAAATTTAATTTAATAAAATATAAATTAAATTTATTTTAAATTTAATTTAATTAAATAAAATATAACACAGATTTTATGAACGAATACTTGCGATTTTTCTTTTGCCATCCTACACATTGAATATTATATATTGAGTGATAAAAATTATAATGTAAAAAGTAGAAACATAAATAAACTATTTTAACTCAAGTAAGATTTTAAAAATAGTTTATGATCATATAGTCAAAGTTTCTTTAGTGTACGTTAGGAACTATAATTGTAGTTGCATCAATTATATTTTTTTGCAATATTTTTTTATAATATTGAGAACTTTGATCGCAATATTTATTAATAATATTAAAACATGTCAAAAATCTTTAATTTTGTCCACTTATATATTTTATAACTTTGAAATAAAATATTAAGAGTAATTATTTAATTTGTTTACAAGTATAATTATGTAAAACTATATATAATACCTGTTTAATTTTTACACATATTTATATAATCATTTAATTATAAAAAGGTATTGATATAACTTTTATGACAATTCTTTCTAAGACAGAAACTATACTATGATTTTATAAAATGGTAGTGTATAAAATATTAGTATTATAAAAGTGTATATTATTTTTAAAGTATATTAATTTAAGAAATATAAATAAAATATACTTTTATGTACTTTTTTTTATATTTTTTAAATAATTAACTAATTATTGATTATGTGTTATTATAAAATAAAAGGTAATTATCATACATAATAGTTTGAAATTGAATGATAAAAATAAGTACATTTTTTCTAAAATTCATAGGATAATATTGTAATATTAGGGAATTAAATTGGTAATTATACAATTTCAATAATTTTAAACAAAAATTTGTACTAATTAGATATTTTTGCCAAAATTGAAAGGCTACACATTCTTCCTCTAACTATTTTGAAAAAGACATGATCTTAGAAGTTCCTGATTACTCATTAATACCAAATCTTAGCCAATAATCCTCTTAATTACTGTATTATAATTTCCGTGAAGTTGTTATATTGAAATAAGACATATGATGGGAGCTTTTCTAGAATTTTTATACAAAAAAAAGTAGGATGCCAATAAGCAAAGTATAAATGGATGCACGTTCATACATTAACATGAAAGATTGAAAGAAATAACTCGTAACAAGGAAAGAGAACTTATGCTTTGCTCCAGAATCAAAGTAACCCAAAGAGGCAGAGAATAAGAAAAAGTTTCAAAAGCTTCACTGCCACATTTTGTAAAGTTTACATGCATCTGATGCCTACAAAAACCGTGATGTTGGTCCAGTTTATTGCATCCCTCTATCTCCAACATTTCCACCATTTGCTGTGCAATATCCACTTGCCTGTTCTCAATGGCTACCATCATTTTAAGGTCAAATGAAGTGCTTCATGCCTTGCTCTTGTTCTGTCTCTTCCTGATGCTGCACAACTGTCGTGCCTATGAATTCATTGTCGGAGGCCAAAAGGGTTGGAGTGTGCCAAGTGATCCCAATTCTAACCCTTATAGTCAATGGGCACAAAAGAGCAGATTTCAAATAGGAGACTCCTTAGGTAAGTTTCTAATCTTATGCATGTCTTCATTGGTTTTAACTTTAATCCAAGAAGGCAGGGCAAACAAGTGAAGCATTTTTAACTGGGTCTAAATTAAATGAAATTTTTTTAGTTGGATTTGTGGAATTAGATTTGTTAACACAACATAGTCTAATCATGTGTAATTGATTTGATACAAATGAGATAAAAAAACTATCTTTTTGTGACGTAATCTTGTTAACACATACTTTAATATTGCTTAAAGTTTATTGAAAACTACCGTTTAAGAGAGACTTGTTAAATATGAGACGAGACCTACTAAAAGTTATGATTTTCAATAAATTTCTTTCTTCCTAGTTCTTTTATGATAAATAAAACTGTACTTTGCCTGTTGGAAGTTTAAAAGCCTTTTAAACCACAATGCTATACTAATCCAAAGGATTCAAACATTGTGTTCTACCTATCCCTTTTCAACACTAAAATGATTGCAACAAGTAAAATGACACAATCAATCATTTCAGTTAAAAAATATGGTGTAGCTGGTTATTGAAAAGGGTGAAGTTATATATTTCAACTACACAAATTACAATTGCAGTGTTCAATTACCCTTCTGGCAAAGACTCAGTGATTCAAGTAAGCAGCAAAGACTATGAGAGTTGCAACACTGATGCATACGCTGAAAAATTCTCAGACGGCCACACAGTCATCAAGCTCAGCCAATCAGGGCCTCACTACTTCATCAGTGGAAACAAAAACAACTGTCTCAAAAATGAGAAACTGGTGGTGATTGTGTTGGCCGACAGGAACAACAAAAACACATACACCAACCAAACAAGTCCTTCACCTTCTCCTTCTCAGTTTACAACACAATCAGTAGCTCCATCCCCAGCACCTTCTCAGCAACAGGTTCCATCTCCGGTGGCAGCACCTCCTCAGCAAGAGGCTGCTTCTCCACCATCTCCACCCTCTAACCAAACACCAGCTCCAGCTCCTGTTTCTGATCAGCCTTCTCCTCCTTCTCCTCCTCACAATGATGCTTCCTCAATCCTGGTCAGTTTTGCTGTTTCTGTTGGAGCATTATTCATGGCCTCGGTTCTGTTTTTTTCTTTGTAAGTGGAGTGTATGATGTTGTATGAGTGGTTGAGTATAATTTTTTTAGTTGTACTTTTTTTTTCTTCCACAAATTCTTTTTTTTTTCTTTTATGGATTCCTATATACTTTGAGTCCAGTGTTATTAAACTGAACTTTGTTCCAAAGTTGGGATGCTATTTGATATTTGTTTGTGAAAACTGAAAAATAAGCTGACAAAACATGTACCCTTTTGTGTGCTTGTATTTGATGGTTGTAAAAGTATGATGTATACATGTTGATCTTGAAATAAAGTATAGCTATTTTTAATTGTAATCTAGTCATAAAGTATAGCTATGTTTGTATCTAATGGAGATGTTTATTTTGGAGTTTTAAGAGATCCTAAAAGAACACATCTTTATATTTTTTCATAATTTATTTATTAAGTTATTTGTTTTATTTTGAATAAATAAAGTATAAAAGTTAAAAGACTTATTTATACTACTATTTCATAAAAATAAATACAAAATAAAAAAAAATAGCTAAATTAAATTTTATTTAAAATAACTAATAAAAATTTAAAGAAAAATGATAAAAACTGTAGATAAATTATAATGATATTATAATATTTTTTCAAATCAGACTTCCACACCCTTCCACTTTTCTTTTTCACCATTATACTGATTTCTTTTATAAACTTAAAGACCTATGTAATGTAAAAGAGAATGACAATGAAATGTTTTTAAAAATAAAGAAAAATTATTGAAATTTAAAAAAATTGGAATTTCTATAATTTGATAAAATATGAAATATATCTGTTTACTCAAGATTTTAACATTCGAAAACAGTAAAGAATTTTTAAGTGATAACATTGTTAATACATAATGTATTAATCCCTGTCGTAAATTTATGCCTGTCCTGTGTGTAGTCTTGCATGGAACTTTTGGATAAGTATTACATTTTTTCATAACTTCAGATTAGGTATTCTAATATTGTAGAACCAAAACACGCCCTTAGGTGGCACATGGTGCAAGTCAAATTGTTCACTTTTAACCATTTAGGTAAACATTTGATCAATTTAGTCCCAATTTCACATTCAAAATCATTAATAATCTAATACCATAGCAACATTAAGTTATCATCATAACAGTACAAAAAATTAGTGGAGGCAAATACATGATGTATTTATGGTGTTCCCAATCCATGTAATTATCGTTTAACTGAATAAAAAACTAAACAATATTATATTTGTATGCTTTACGGTGGATCCATAGATAACAATCTGCCAAAAGACCTCCTCGCTAAAGTGGATCTGGCGAAATCAACAGTTCTATGCTATAATAAATTGTCAACAGCTATCTATCAAAAATTTTTGCCAAGCTCAACTTTTTTCATTAGTCTAATAGTGTTGTGCAAAATGGAGTCCAAAATTCCAGCAACCTGAAAACCACAGAGAAGACTCGTCAACCATACCAATAGAGGACAATACAGGGGCTGAACCACAATATGAGATACAAACCGTGAAAACACCTCCAATAATGGCACAGACATTAGTAATAAAATGTGAAAAAGACCTCTGGTTTTCTGTTATTAAGACCTGCTCACAAAAAAATATCATGTAAACCAACTAAACTTATAAAGAAAACGGAAACTTAATCAAATCCATAATCTCCATTTGCAGACCTGCATGGGGGAGAGCTCAAGATGGAACTTAGCAACAGGAATGTGTAAACTCTGTGCAACACTGCTGTGCGCTGTATACTCATACTCCTCAACTAATTTATAATCTTTTCTTGTTATCACCTCTGTTTTAACTACCTGAAGGTAATGTTCCATCTGTAGCCACAGATATCAGATAAATGTGTAAATCAATCTCCAAGCATCGGAAATGCGCTCATATTTTCTGTAGTTATCAAACATCCATGAAGATAATAACCATGTCTAAAGTCACCAAAAGATTAGATTCTATTAGAAGTTGTGTTATCTCTGAGGATATTAACAACTAATGAAGGAACTTGTAAATGGATTTATTGCCTCCACCTCCATATTGCTTTTTTTTTTTTCATTTGTTATCCTTTTGGATGCTTCAGAGATTACAGATGCATGCAAAAATTCAAACACATATACGTTCAACAAGTTCCCACATTTTAGATAGCAAAACAAAGAGTTAAGAAGGTTAAAGATTAGAGCCCTTTAGAAATCAATGATATAACTTCACCATGCATAGGAGAGTAAAGCTTTTATTTATTTCTGTATATTTTATTCTAGAAGTCTAGCAGCAGTCAGTAGTGTATAAAAAAATTCCAGATTATGAGTGAAGGAGAAATGCTGGAATGCAATTTATAGGGAACAATATGTATTATAGTCTAAAAAATGAATAGAACTTCATCACGCCCTGGGCAACCTATATCTACCGCATCTTACTCTGGCAGATGCAGGTCTATATAACTTCTCCATTAATAATCAAATATGCTGATACAAACCATAAAAAGTCACATTCTCAAATAAAAAAAGTTAACGAGGTAGGGATTTTTTATGTTAACTATTAACTTACAGTAACATTTGCTCCTAAATCCCGTGTGTTGATAAATGACAGGCCATTCAGCCTGTCATGACTGCTACCTACGTAAGGTATCAAGCGCTTCACATCACTCATAACCCTAGGTGACACTTTCCTTCCAAAAGATAAGTGGTTTATGACATGTGACATGTTCATTTGGGAAGCATCAAAGGAATGGGCATCGGATCTAGCTGAGATGATTAAGTTTCCAGGAACCTGCAGAGAGCAAAATAGCTTATGTTTCAGCATAATATATGTATATTTTTTAAAAGAACAGGAGGTCATATCCCCTGTACAATTTTTTATTATTTCAATATTAAAAACAATAGCTTCTATTAAAGGCAAAAAGACAATTTAAAAACTAGGTAGGACCTAATGTGTCAGTTATTTCCAGAGCATTGTGAATGTTAGTTCATCCTCGCACTTAAAACACGAAAGTACTGGAGTTTTTTTACATTGCAGTAGGTTAATTTAACCATACAGAAGTATACCTTCTTAACACGCACATATCCTTCAATTCTACATCCCCCAGCTGATGGTGCTGGTCTTTTTGTATGTGACGCAAAAGTGGATTTATCCCCCAAACTTAACTTCTGAGATTCTGAAGGAAGAGACGCCACTAAATTGTCCATGGTCTGCAGGTGAGATACTTCATATCAGGTATGTTTCACTCTAATGGTAAAGAGGTGATGTTCGATTACATTAAAAGGCTTTGTCTGGACTCTTTCATGTTAAACTCAAAGCATATAATGCTAATTTTTAAACTATATATGTTTACCTTGACTAGGCTATCTGTGTCGCGATCACCGTAATAGGACTCGTGCTCATGATGTCCATGGTCACTCCTGAAATAGGAGAAAAGATGACTAGATATGATCAGAAATCTAAAACTTTAAAACCCAAATCACAGACCAAAGAGGTTCAATATTCCAAATGTTCAATCGTGTAGATTTCGTTGAATTGAGATTGCCTACAGATAGAATTATTGACTGCTACGACTTTCAAGAAGGAAAGTGTCAGCAGCAGCACCAAGCTACCTTTCATCATTACTATATAGGACATGACTCACATCACAAATTACCATATGATCTTCCTTCTAAAGTTAAGCTGGTCCACCTATTCCAAACAAACATCCCTGCATTCTCCCAAATTTTCTATCATTACCATTGTTGGCATTTGATCATTATTCTCGTTCTAGACAAGATTTGAGCAAATAAACAAGCATATAATACCTCAAAAATCGCATGAATACAAGTATGTTTCCCAAAAAGAAAACTGTAAAAAGAGATCTTGCATTATTACCTCACATCACTTCCTTTTCGAAAGATACGAATTGAAGGATACCCTTGTACATGATGGCTGGATATTGGAATGAATACCAAAAAAGACAAGGAAAAATAGAAAAGTCAGCAAAAATAACACGCTTTTCTGGTCAAAGCTCATCTCCATCATTATAGTAAGCTAAGCACATATCTATAAACCTATATCATAAGATTTTCTGGTCATAATCCACGAACTTAACATGATTCTCTAATCTCCCGGATGCAACGAAAGAATATATTATATGACAAAAGAACGAATATCTTTGTTACACTATATGGAAATATCCAACGCTATCCTGATCATATCTTTGATAGTCTTTTAGAATTGGTTCTCACATAGTAGGAATATGATTAGTCTAACTAAGGGATAGAGCTCTAGGATTTGTGATCATATCAAGACATGTAACACATCAAATAGTTAAGATTTAAAGAGATTATTGTCCCGTCTCTTTTTTCCCTGTCCCCGCTCTCTATTGTGGTTGGTAGACTCATAATTCATCTAATTTCAATTCAATGTTTGATATTTAATTTTTTTCAAATCCTTCTATTGCTCTCTATTTCATCGATTTTTAAAAATCCATCCCACTGCCTTAATTGCCCCCTAAGTAATAGCTAGTATGAGTGATGGGTAAGACTAATCGATGAAAAGCACATTTTAAGTTTGGTAAAATTGAAAAATCAAGTCCATTTTCTAATGCCTACACATAATTTTTTTGCACATCGTCCACAGTACTCAAACCCTAGGGGAGCAATGCGAGATGTCTAGTCTTAAATTTTGAGCTTTAAACTTAATTTAACTATAGAAAATCAGCTTGTAATATATCATATTTTGGATATATATTTAGATAACATCTTTTTCAGCAAAAATTTGGACATAAAAATATTTAATTTATTTATAATTTAATTTTAATTCAATCTTATAAAACTTTTTGTAACGTGAAACTTATCTCACATTTATATACTATATTTTTTTTATTGTATCTCTAATTTACGTGAGTTTTCAAACAATGAGTTATTCCCTATTTTCTTCGGCGGAAAGTTTAATCTATAGTCATCGTTTTCCCCAATCCATCAGCGTAATCCCTTTATTACAAATATATTATCTCTGTACTTTCAGCCACGGTAAAACATAAAAAATCATCTACATACAATTCAGTCAAATTATGAACGATAGAAAACCTAAATTATCAATAAACACTACATAAAAATCAAGGAGATAATCAGCTGCAAGTAAGAAACGTTCTTAAAAAAGGGGTACCTCCGGCACAATTCTCCATTTTGAGTGCAATCTACCCTCCCCATAACAATACGACCATCCGTTTCTGGATCATATCTTCACAAAAAAGCAATCGTACAGATTAGACATCAAATTATAAAAGTCTAATCTCTAGGACCGAGGAAAGCACTGTAAAAATTGAAGTACCTCTCTCTAATTATTTTAGATGCTTTTTCCCATGAAGGTTTCTGAAAGGAAATAGATGACGAAAGTGTCACACAAAAACTTAAACGTTAAACAGAACAACTTCTACATGATTTTCTTTATCACAATTTAGTAATTCATCAATCATCTTATATATGCAAATTACATGCACTATGCAACACTTACACCCTTTGAATGGCATATCATTTAGGTTTCTGCAGCATGAAGTTGCATTAGTCACCGTTAAAGTGTATTTGATGATGAGGTTGCATTGCAGTAAACATTCAAATTAGCCCTTACCCCTACTTACTTAACCGAACGATTATTTCTTAAGGGATAAAAGTTAATGATAATAGAAATAGAAAAGTTAATGTATTTAGGCAACAATAAAGAAACGAGGAACCCCTTATTTGTTGAACTAATGAGGAACAATAAATGAAGATAAAATAATTACCAATCTTTGACTCCAATAACACCAAGGAGCATAAAAATTAACAACTGTAATTGGAAACCTGCCAAAAGGTTATTCAGAATGGGGTTAATGGTACAAAAATATTGTTCAGTCCCAGACACCAGAGAGAAAGAACTATTCATCTCTAGTATAGCTGAAACTACAAAAATCAACAAAAAATGAATGAATTTCTTGATTAACCCACTTACTGGTGAGCATATTTATCAAAATTATCTGTTGTGAGTTCAAGAGAACCTCCAATGGATTCTTCATGTACTTCATTATCGTGCTTTATGTTGGTAGTAGCTGGTTCTGAATGGTACTCGTGACCAGTGGTTCTTAAATTTGAATCAATAGAAAACTTGCGAATTGTTTTTGTTAGATTCAGCCTGTTCTGAAAACAAGAGGTCACAAATTAAGGACAAGGAAATATCAACAAACAGAGACAAGAAGGAATTAAAGCACAGGTTTCACATACAATTCATAAAAAGATGAGGATTTTGTCATTCGGAATATAAGGAATAGTGCGAAAAGAAGTAATAGATCTATTTGAAGTATTTGTTATATTTCAGTGCACTGGATTCACATTTAAAGGGAAAACATGGCATATAGAATTTTGAAAATCTATTGATGAACAAATGTTCTGAAGGTTAAAGGCATCTTCATTTAATAACACTGAAATTTCTACAAGATTCAATGAACTTTTTCTAGTGGTTAATTACAGGTTCCTTAGGTCTGAATTCACAAAATTATACAATGTATCTTCCGTGAATAGCATACTCATGTTTAGCCAATTCTTTGCTACTCAGTTTTAATGAATACATATGAACTTATTACGTTAAACAAATGGAACTAATAAATACTTGGAGATTTTAATTTTTTTTTTTTGCTACAGTACTATGGTAAACTCAGGGAGACTATGACACATTTAATTAACTAATCAAAAACCAAAGTAAAATTTCTAAAACCAGAAGCATAAATGTTTTTTTGTAAGAGATGATCAAAAGAAAATAATAGAAACTTACTGTGCCCAGCACATCACTCACATCAACCGCTGCAAACTCACAAGAAAGGGCAGGAAAACTACAATATAAATTAAAGCCATCAGCAAGAAACAATATATAGAGAGCAGAAAAGTTCATAAACAGTCATACATAGTAAGAAGAATACGATAAATAGCTATAGTTGCTATATGAATTGAACAAGTAATACAAACTCAGAAAAATCATGAAACATATAAAACACAATTATCACAACGGCAATCCTTGATTTCAAATGTATAAAAATAATTAAAACAGGGTCCCAGTTTTACAGCTTCAAATCCAGTTTGAAAGGAAGAAAGAGGTATACTATATGAAAAATAATAGGTAAGTAAACCTGTCGAAGGAAATAATTTCTTTCTATTAAGAAGTCAAATTACAATTCATTTTCTTTAACAAATTAACCAAATTTTTAATGATTAAGTTATCAAACTCCTAAGAGGTGCCCTTTGTAGATTTTTAAGTGGAGAGTTATACGCATTCTTGATAACAAGAGTGATGGTATACAAATATCATGCAGCACAAGTTCTACGCTGTACGAAGTCCATGTGGGAGAAAAAATGAAGCTATATATACAAACATAGAAAAAGCCTATTTAGCCTTTTACCTCATATTGAAATCTATACGTAAATAGTCCCCATCACTACTCTTGTCAACAATAACAGATGTAGCGGTGCTGACAGACAAATAACTATTAAGTTCCTGCAACACAGTTGCATGTAATAAATCAATATGAATTTTGACAACCAAATTGAAGCATGAGACCTAATATCAATCCTAGAACACATGCATGAAGGCTTCACATGTGATAAACATAAACATTAGTGGTAAAAGCTACAAACCATTCCAAACAAAAACACCANGATAAAAGTTAATGATAATAGAAATAGAAAAGTTAATGTATTTAGGCAACAATAAAGAAACGAGGAACCCCTTATTTGTTGAACTAATGAGGAACAATAAATGAAGATAAAATAATTACCAATCTTTGACTCCAATAACACCAAGGAGCATAAAAATTAACAACTGTAATTGGAAACCTGCCAAAAGGTTATTCAGAATGGGGTTAATGGTACAAAAATATTGTTCAGTCCCAGACACCAGAGAGAAAGAACTATTCATCTCTAGTATAGCTGAAACTACAAAAATCAACAAAAAATGAATGAATTTCTTGATTAACCCACTTACTGGTGAGCATATTTATCAAAATTATCTGTTGTGAGTTCAAGAGAACCTCCAATGGATTCTTCATGTACTTCATTATCGTGCTTTATGTTGGTAGTAGCTGGTTCTGAATGGTACTCGTGACCAGTGGTTCTTAAATTTGAATCAATAGAAAACTTGCGAATTGTTTTTGTTAGATTCAGCCTGTTCTGAAAACAAGAGGTCACAAATTAAGGACAAGGAAATATCAACAAACAGAGACAAGAAGGAATTAAAGCACAGGTTTCACATACAATTCATAAAAAGATGAGGATTTTGTCATTCGGAATATAAGGAATAGTGCGAAAAGAAGTAATAGATCTATTTGAAGTACTTGTTATATTTCAGTGCACTGGATTCACATTTAAAGGGAAAACATGGCATATAGAATTTTGAAAATCTATTGATGAACAAATGTTCTGAAGGTTAAAGGCATCTTCATTTAATAACACTGAAATTTCTACAAGATTCAATGAACTTTTTCTAGTGGTTAATTACAGGTTCCTTAGGTCTGAATTCACAAAATTATACAATGTATCTTCCGTGAATAGCATACTCATGTTTAGCCAATTCTTTGCTACTCAGTTTTAATGAATACATATGAACTTATTACGTTAAACAAATGGAACTAATAAATACTTGGAGATTTTAATTTTTTTTTTTTGCTACAGTACTATGGTAAACTCAGGGAGACTATGACACATTTAATTAACTAATCAAAAACCAAAGTAAAATTTCTAAAACCAGAAGCATAAATGTTTTTTTGTAAGAGATGATCAAAAGAAAATAATAGAAACTTACTGTGCCCAGCACATCACTCACATCAACCGCTGCAAACTCACAAGAAAGGGCAGGAAAACTACAATATAAATTAAAGCCATCAGCAAGAAACAATATATAGAGAGCAGAAAAGTTCATAAACAGTCATACATAGTAAGAAGAATACGATAAATAGCTATAGTTGCTATATGAATTGAACAAGTAATACAAACTCAGAAAAATCATGAAACATATAAAACACAATTATCACAACGGCAATCCTTGATTTCAAATGTATAAAAATAATTAAAACAGGGTCCCAGTTTTACAGCTTCAAATCCAGTTTGAAAGGAAGAAAGAGGTATACTATATGAAAAATAATAGGTAAGTAAACCTGTCGAAGGAAATAATTTCTTTCTATTAAGAAGTCAAATTACAATTCATTTTCTTTAACAAATTAACCAAATTTTTAATGATTAAGTTATCAAACTCCTAAGAGGTGCCCTTTGTAGATTTTTAAGTGGAGAGTTATACGCATTCTTGATAACAAGAGTGATGGTATACAAATATCATGCAGCACAAGTTCTACGCTGTACGAAGTCCATGTGGGAGAAAAAATGAAGCTATATATACAAACATAGAAAAAGCCTATTTAGCCTTTTACCTCATATTGAAATCTATACGTAAATAGTCCCCATCACTACTCTTGTCAACAATAACAGATGTAGCGGTGCTGACAGACAAATAACTATTAAGTTCCTGCAACACAGTTGCATGTAATAAATCAATATGAATTTTGACAACCAAATTGAAGCATGAGACCTAATATCAATCCTAGAACACATGCATGAAGGCTTCACATGTGATAAACATAAACATTAGTGGTAAAAGCTACAAACCATTCCAAACAAAAACACCATGCAGAGAGCTGCTATTATGGATAACCCTGCTCCTGATACTGAAGCCTCGGTTAAATCTCTAGGGATTTTTCTGCAGACAGAAGACAAACAGTAGGCACATATTTATCAGCAAAAGGACAATGTTACGTGCATTCACAAATCTTCCCCTATATAATTTGAATGCTTTTACTTGAGTAATTTAATTTCTTATTCCACTATCTCTCAAAGAATAACATGCCATTTTTTCTTGTTTATTGCTTCCAAGTTTTCAACAAATAATCACAACATTAACACTTTGTTTTTACTTTATTTTATGTTTCCAAAGATTTACATAAGAAACAACGAAAACAAAAAAAAATCTTGTTTTCAGCGTTTTGTACACATATTTGAAAATAGGATTGAACTTAGAAAGCAAAATGACTATTTTCTAAATGTTTGTAAAAACAAGAAAGAAATAAAAACACTGTGTGGACTACATATACCACCATTTCTCGTATATAAAACATTTAGCACTTTCAGTAGGCATCGATGTATCACATCACAGTACTTCAAAAGGCTTCTCCCTACCGGTAAAAACATTCAATATTTTCTCGGAGATGATAGCACATGGTTCATAGTATAATATCTCAAAATTAAACTCACCAATAAAATCCAGAAGCTTTGCTAATAAAAATTAAAAAC
This sequence comes from Vigna umbellata, assembly GCF_018835915.1. The sequence continues at coordinate 13,816 of NW_025912456.1, forward strand.
ACTTGATTCCTTATACGTGTATATGAAGTGAAACATGTTGACAAGGTTCATGCATATAAAAAGTCTTTATTAATAAAGACATATCCATTTGGACTATCCATATCCTCAACATCTTGGAAGTGGTCACTGCACATTCCAAACAAGATTCAAAACTAAATCCCCATTCACTAATATCCATTTTTGCATATACACACACTGATTAAATACCGCATCAACGTTCTCTTATGCTGTAAATTTCCCTGAATCACACACAACTCACAAATAAGTCCGCGACCATGTTAACCGCAATGTAAGGTTTCCGGAGTGTCCACAACCACAATTGAGGCCGCATCTGTCACATTTATCAATAATATTCCATATATCAAGGAAAACGACGAAACTGCGATTGCAACAGCTTCTATAACATTTTCCAAATGCATAACAGAAGCAAAACGAATTGAATTGATTTACCGCTACACCAAAAACAGAGTTAAATGCCACGAAAAAAAAAACACACATAGAGATGATTGAGGGAATAACAGAAAGAGTAATAATCATTATATGAATCAGTCGGTAACTACAAGTTTACGGTCAAATTAACGGAGCCACCGGCATTGCAGCTGAAGATTTTCACGTGCATTCAACGTATAGATAGATTGAACAAACAAGGTGATCCAAAAACACGAAATGCACGATTGTGGAAGAAAAGAAAAGAGAGATAGATACGTAGAGAGGGAGATTCTAACCTGTAAAAATCCACTGATTTGAGTTTGCTGGAGGAAATCATGGTTGCGAGAAAGCGAAATTTCACGGAAAATGGAAAGGAAAATGAAAGAGGAGGATAGATGAAGAGGAGAATAGAAGAAAGCTCAAATCCCAAAGGATTGAGATTTGAGATTGCAAATGGAAATGTATTGGTAATAGATCGAAGGAGAAGGAGCTTCAACTGTTAGCTTTTCCGTTGAGTTTTCGTTCAATACTAACTAAAACTCCGCGCACTCTGTCTCTCTCACTCAGTTTGCGCACAAAAAAATTATATTTTATTTTCATTTTTATTTTAAATAAGTGATAATACTACCTTCAGTACTTTTCACGAATAAAATAGTATAAGAAAACACCTTTACAAAAAAAAGTATAAAAATTCACAAAATAAAAAATTCACAAAATAAAAGATGACTAAATTTGGAATACCTTGTAACAAACTTAAAAATCTTATACGTTTCCTTTTTTCCTTTGTAATGGTGTGTAGTAGTTGAAACTTTAGAATGCCTTACTATTTTTATATGCATGTATTTATTTATATGCATGTATTTATTTATATGCATGCATATATATATATATATATATATATATATAATTTCTTAAATAAACACATTGTTATAATTTTAATATCCTAATTTATACTCTCATTATAGTTTGATTATTGAATATTTTAATTTCTAAAACTATTGATGGTGGATTTATTACAAAGGAGTATTGTAATTATCATTGGCATGATTGTTCTTTAATAGCCTCCTTTTTATTCAGCCAATCAGGCAAAGGGTGGAGGTTTGCACTATCATCATTAAAATATGTGCAAAAAGTATAAAAGATTAAGGGTCAACTACTGTTTTCAGTCAACATTATTAAGATTGGGATTTTAGTGAGAGAGAGACTTTTTATTTTGCAATCTTGTTCATATGATCTATAATGCTATGCATAGTTATAACTATGAGACACAAGGAAGAAGAAAATCAAAGAGAGGAACAAGATAAAGGAAAAGGAGAAGAGGAAACAAAATTTGACTTATTTTTAAAACAAAAAAAAAAACAATCTTAATTTACCATATGTTGCGTTTATTTTATTAGACTCTATTCATAAATGTTTTTTTATTCTATCACGTATGTTGACAAAGTTAAAAAAAAGAAGCTAATGAAGAGAAACAGAAAAAAAATTGACAAAATATACTCAACTGATGGAATGGATTTTATTTTAGATAAATATACCAAAAATAGTTTGGAAAATCTAATCTTATTTAAAACTATGATTAAAATTATAATAAATATCAATCATATTTCTTCTAATTTTAATATTTTTTTTCGTAAAGTCGCATTCATATCTCTATAATTTTTAAGCAATTCACTTACTATATATTTTTAATGAATATCACTCACATTCCTCACAATTTTTTAATAAATAGTTTTACTATATGAGAGAGATGCGAATTATTTAGTGAACATATGAAATATTAAAATCCATTACATGTCTGGAGCTAGGATGTCTCTCCGTGGTGACACAGGAGTAGTTCGATCATAGGCACGCTTAGAGTAAAATTGAATTAAAAAAGATAAAATTTACTAAATTGCGCATCCGGGGAATCGAACCCCGGTCAGTACCGTGGGAGGGTACTATGATACCACTACACCAGATGCGCTTTTGAAAATGTAATCGAGGTTTTATAATATAGACGTTAAAACTGAAGGAGCGAGATTTGTTCGGTTAATGAAAGAAGAAAGAGTAGTGTAAGAAGTAACATGTTCACTTTAGATGATTCGTGGAAAAGTGATTAAATAGATTTGAGAATAGATTTAGAAGTAAAATTTATAAGAATTAGAATAAGATTTTATTGATGTGACAAATAAAAAAAAATTGTTTAATAGATAGAAATTAAAGATTGTCAAAATGCTTCTAGATATTAATGTAATATAAAATTATATTTGTTAATGTTATTTAATTATAACATGAGTTTATAAAGAGTAAAAATTAACATTAAGTATTAAAATTAATTCTAATGTTATACAAAAATAATTTAGCATGTCATTGATTGTTTTTTTATTTTATTTTAGTTTTGTTTACAATTATGGAAAAAGAGAGCGAGTAAGGGATTTATATAATTTACAATTAGCATTTAGGATTTCGTTTAATAATTATTATTTTTTTTATCCTAATTGAATATGTTAGAAGGAAACCCTAAATTTAATTTCCTTTTTCCATTGAGGTTTCCTTTTCTTTTCACGCATCATATTTCGGTTGGCTTGATGAAGCTTACGGTAGTGTTTCTTTCACTTTCCTTTGGCTTCGCACACTCTTCTCCTTCAGAAACAAACCTAGATTAGGATCGCGTAGGGGAAAATCTTTCCCCAACCTCTTTTCTTTTCTAATCACCGTAATACAGAGTAACTAGGTTTTCTCTTCTTGATTAAATCCTCTATGATTAACCCCCTCCACAACGCGCACTAGTCCTTCTTTCACCTGCAAAACCAAAGAAACAAGTGAGATAGCCATCAAAAGGAAGATCTCAAGCCATCAAAACAAAGATCTCTTGCACTGGAATTAAGTATGAAGCAGTTTATTCGGTTACACCCAGTCTCGTAACCGAATACGAGGTGCTGAAGCAATTTTCAAGGCTATGGAACCCAATCCCAGCAGCTGGAACCGAATATGCTGCAACACAAAACATGATGGAACCGAATCCATCCACACAAAATCAAATACAACCTCCACTTTTATATCTTCTACGCGCTGAAATAGATTACTTGGAATCGAATACTTCAATTTGGCATGAGTTATTTCAAACAAAAAGTGATAGCATTTGACGAAAAAACTGAGGGTAAGGATGACATTTCTCAATAAATCAGCTCAAATCATCGCATTTCAGCGAGATATCAAAAAGGCATCAATCCCGCAAATCATCTCAATTTCTTCCTCGTTAATCACTCAAAACGAACACGAATATCTCGCAAATCGTCGCTCGAAATTTCTCTTGAACATAGTTTTCCATTTAAGCGAACACACTGTAAGTGATGAGATTTTTAAATAGTTGTGTTGAATGTGATGTTGGGTGATAAGATGAAGATACGTGAAGATGATGTAAAGAAAAAT
>NW_025912459.1:16152-30997 GCF_018835915.1 Vigna umbellata
GGGTTAAATATGTTTTTAGTCCCTAAACTATTGGCCGTTTCTGGTTTTCGTCCCTCTTCCAAAGTAAGGTACAATTTGGTCCTCATTCTTTAGAAAAACGTTCGTTTTAGTCCTCAAAATTTTGTTTTTAGTCTTCGTTTTAGTCCTCAAAACGTTCGTTTTTTCGACTAAAACGAACGTTTTTTAAAGATTGAGGACTAAATTGTACCTTACTTTGGAAGAGGGACGAAAACCAGAAACGGTCAATAGTTTAGGGACTAAAAACATATTTAACCCTATATATATATATATATATATATATATATATTAATTTTAAATCCACTTATATAAATCCATTGAAGAAACCCATATGGTTGGAAATACATATCTAAAGTTTTTGACAATTTTTCGAACATTGAAAAGGTTATGAAAAGTCGATATTGTAAAACATACTGTTAGAAATCATTCTACTTTAGTTTTATTGTTTCAGAATGTGATTTTTCCTCTGATTTTCGGAAACTAATAGTTATAACTTTTCCATCCTAAATTGATTTTCTTTCTATTCTCAACATGTTTCCACACATGCTATAGCTTAGTTTGAAGCATATTTTATGCATTGTTGGACATAAACGTAATGCAAATTACCAACTTGACTTGGATGTTCTTTTGTTTCACTCTGAGTTGTCAAAATATGAGATTCGAAACATTAGTTATTGGAAGTATAATTACTGCACAGGGATACCAACATAGCCATATCTGATTGATTACAAATTGTTATACAAGTAGCTACTAAAACAAATAGTGGATTTTTCAAGGCAAAACCGATTGTGGAATAATGATGTTTCCGATGTTGTTGTGCCATGGGTCAGCCAAGTGAGTAGCCAAGTTCTCCAAAGGTCCAGTTCCAGGATAAGCTGATTGTTGAACACAGAATCCCACAAAAGCCAACAAAGCAAGACGTCCTAAAACATTGGACATATAACAAATTAGGCCAATGTTATATGTAACAACAAAAGATGTTCTTTTAAACCAGTGTATCTCAAGGACTAATTGTTAAGGATAATAAGATTCTTTTAGGAGTTATCTTCAACCTCTAAATGGTTATCAACACATATCATATATATATATGCTTAAGAAACCTTAGTAAGATCAAATAATTGATATGTTATGATACGGCTTACGGTTCTCACCATTCTTAAGTTCTTTGACTTTGTATTCATGGAATGCTTTAGGGTCCTTGGAGTATCCCAAAGGATCAAAAGCACCACCAGGGTATTTCTTCTTCTCTGGGTCTTTCTCCATGCTCCTTTGGTGCTCCACAAAGGAAATAGCAAGGAATTCAATGACCAGAATGGTAGGTAGTGTGCCTCATGGAACTGGGTTTCCTAGGTAGGTGGCTTGGCCACCAGGAACTGCAGCCCATTCCTGAGCCTTTACCCAGTTTCCTAAGCCCAATGCCTCCGGAACCAAAATCCCTGGCTGCACCAATATATAAGAAATTTCAGCAAACTAAAATTCTTTTTTCTTTTCTATTGAAATATCTGATACACAAACTCTTTTCAAGTGATATGAAGGTTTGAATATATAAATGTGCCATTTGACATTTTTTTTCCAACACCAAAATGCAAGAAACTATAATCAGAGGTTTATGGTAGTTAGGTAGTGCTTAATAGGCATGCAAAACAAATTATCCAGTCAGTCAGTCAAGTTAGCAAACATAATGTTTTGAATTTCAACGAAAGTATAAGTAAATGTATTATTTACTCATCTAGTTATATATATCCTCATTTGAGTGAACTACTTGTAAAACATTTAGGATAGTAAGCAATTATACAAGACTAAATGCATGTTTCTGGTAGTATATTACAACAAAGAAAACAAAACTGTTATTTCAAAAGTGAAACTTACAACAGCAAGCATGGCCCATCTGCAGTGAATGAGTTCTGATTCTTTGAACCTCTCAAGATTCTCTGGCACTTCACCGAGACGAAGAGGGTCGAATCCAAAGTCACTAAAACAAAACAAAGAGCATATAACGTGTATTATGCACAGATCAACATCAAAACAAAACCAGCAAAGCATTCAAAATCACTAATATACTGTTATTGGCACACCAAAGTGATTTTTTTCACCGATCTGCCTTTAATTTTCTTACTTTCAATTTTTAAATTTAATAAAATCAATGCACTTGTAAGCGTTTTACATAAAAATATACCACTTTTAATTTGTAAAGATCAATAGATAAATACAATTTAATTAAGAGTTACTTCTTTAGGAGTTCGTATAGTTTAGATGAGTGTCTGAACACAAAGTCCCATGTACACTAAATGCAAAATTATTTCTGAAAAAAAAGTAACTGCAGTGTCACAATTCTAAAAAACTGTTTTAATTCTTTAAATTTGATGTTTCAGTTCTGAGTAATAGTGAAAGAAAATCCTGTATTTTTCGAATATAAAAGACAATTTTTTCTAAACTTTGAGAAACTGAACCATGTTCATGTAAAGTTTCAGAGTAAAAAAGTATAGTTCAACAACAAGATAACATTTTTACGACATAAAACTTTTAAAGTTAAGATTATTGTACTAAACAAAAAGAGGAGATTCTGAGACATACCCTGGTGCTGAACCATCAAGGTAAGGGGGTCTAGGCTGGCCAGGCATCCAATCAGCAGTCATGGAAAACCTAGAAGAGACATTGGTGCCAAAGCTGGAAATGGGGACTGCTGAGGTAAACCTTGATTTTGAGGAAGAAAGGAGAGAAGGGAAAGCTGTGATAGCAGAACTCATCAATGTGTTGGCAGCCATGGTTTGGCTCTGAAGAGTTTCTGAGAATTGGTAGAGTGTGTGAATTGGGGAAAGACAATGTTGGAATGAACACAAGGGTGGTGAATATAGGAGAGTGGTGTGGATATAGGCAAATCCAAAAGTGGATTGCCATTGGGCGATGATGTTGGAAACAACATGTGATTGGTACACGTTGGTGATTGTCCATCCGTTTTGATTCATGAGGTGGAACCACTTGTGGATATTAAGGAGGGGTGTGTGTGGTGGAGATTACATGTCAGATACGCAAAAATCAGTGAGATTGGCTGTGCTATACAAATGGGTTTGTGATGGTTGATTTAAGTTGAAGAAATAAAACATGGGGAGTTACTCCCTGCACCGCTTCACCTTTCTTTTGTTGTACTTCCACGTTCTAAAACTATTTTTCTCTAACGTATTTTAAAATTGGTGGAAGTTTTTCAAAAATTCTTCATAAATTTCGAAATTCAATAAAATAAATTTTTTTAACAGATTTTTAAATTTGTTAAAAAAAATCATTTAACATATTTTAAAATTTATTGTAGAATTTTTCAAAAACTTTAACGAATTTTGAAATTCACTTAAAGCTTGAAAAATCTTTCAATAAATTTTAAAGTCTTTTGAAAGATTTTTTCTTTAATAAATTTTAAAATTCATTAAAAAAAAATGAAAGTATAAGATTTTTTTGAAATATAGAAAATAGTTTTAAAATTTTAAAAAATGTAGAGGTGTAGAGAGAAATATAAGTGATGTAAGAAGAAACCTTCTAAAACTTGTGATGTGTGCCTACATTCAAGTTAAATGATGACATAATTAAATTTTGAGTTTCTTAAATAAAATGTAGATGTGTATATAAATATATAAATATATAAATATAAAATAAATGTATATATTTTTATTATCTTATTTATTAAAAATTATAAAATAGACAAGTAAGTTTACGTAATAATATTTTGAATATTACAAAAGTGGGATAATAACACCTTTTGCAACGAGAAAATTGTTTAAATGTTATTTTTTGAAAGCATAACGGAACAGTAAATCGAATATAAACCCACAAGGAGAACAAATTCTATAAACATTTTATTTTATAAAATTCAACAATTTTATATATTTTTATTTATGTGAAATTCATCTCATTACTCTTGAAATAAAGTGAATTCTATCATGTATTAAAACAACATCCTCTTGTTTTATTAAACAAAATTTAAGAATCCAAATCTACATCCAAATGAAACAATAATTAATAATTCCACATATATTATAGTTGATTATGAAATCAAAACAAATAAGTTGGAGAAACTTAAAATAAATTTAGTAATAAATAAAAAAAACACCATGTAAATATTAAGTTTATCGTTTTCAATAGTAGTTATGTTTTTAGTACATAAATAAATACATGTCACGATGAAATGCCTTTAATTATTATCATCCTTAGCTTTTAGCAAAAGATGCAAAAAATGAATTTCAATTATAAATAAATAAACTAGACACACATTTTATGCAGTTGATTCTCTCACTTTTATAATTTAAAATCATCTTACTCAAGCATAAATTTAGCTTTTGAGCCTGTTAAAATAATTTAAATAATTTTGTAAGAAGTTAAAATATATCGTCAATATGCCCGTTAATTTGTAGTCACATATATCTTCGTTTGGAAAAATCATAAAACAACCATACCTGAAGACTTGCTATCTTCCAACTCTTTTTTAAAAAAGGGCAGAAATGGATTTAAAGAAAATAATAATAGCTTTGCAATTTTACATTTAATGCATTATAATGACAATTTAATTAAATAAAACTCAACCAATTATTATAATTATTTTTCTAACATGATGAATATTTAACCACATCAATAATGAATTAATGTTGTTTTTATTAGATTTGGCTAATATTATCTAAAATAAATTGATTAGATTGTTGACATATGTTTTTACTTCAAATTATCATGAGAGAGAAATGAATGAATTATGTTTATATTACATAAAACATTATCTTATATTTCAAAGAAATTATGTTTCTTTTATTAAAAAATAGTTAAAATATCAGATAGATTTTATTATTAAATCTTTTTACGTTATTTGGGCTTTAATAATTCATACCGTTATGATCGAGTAGATAATAAATATGTTAAGTTCAAAAATTAATAACTTTGGACTTTAATAATTCGTACTATCATGATTGAGTAGATAATAAATCTGTTAAGTTTGAAAATTAATAACTTTTACAACTAGACTAAAATATTAAATAAACGAGTATATATATATATATGGATTAAGCTCGAGTTGTTCTCAGTTATATCAAATTTTATGGACACCAGATCAATCCAATTGAGTCCAATATTCAACACATATTGACCATTTGTTTAGGCACTAGGTCCACGCACTTTATTGGACACATGATCGGTGCTGGCACATAATTTTATATTTGAATTGCATAGGTATTCAGACCTTAATGTATTGACCTCTCCTCGTTAATGGTTTTATAACTCACGATTATTCCTAAGCATCGACAACTAAAATTTGATAGAGAACGTGTCAATTTTTTATTAAATCATAGAAAAGAAAATGGTTGCGCATGGAAAAGGGTGCATATTTACTCTTTTAAGGATTCCAAAATTACTCCTATGTGTATCTTTTATTTTCAACTCAAATTTCATTTTCTCTGCCTTCTCCATTTCTGTCCTTTCTCTCCAACCTCTCCCATTGTTGTCTATCGTTCTCTCTCACAAACCAAAAATGTTGATCTTCTTTGGCGATACTCCAACAATGAAAAACTTTATTGAGAAGATATTTTGTTTTTCCCTTTGCATTTTGTGTTTCCCATTTTCCCTTTCCCCTTTCCTCTTTCCCCTTTCTCCTTTTGTCTTACTCATTATGATTTAGCCTGTAGCATTTTGGATGTACCCATTTGCATTTGTAGTTTTCCCTTTGGTGATTAATTTATTTTTCATACAGATGAAGTGCACCATTTTTTCAAAACGAAGTATGTTGGTATTTGAATGGATGATTTTTTATAGAGTGACTTTGTTCATTCCAAATACATAGACTTACACACTAATTTCTTTCTCTCATTCTCTTATCCTTTTGTTTTCTCTCTTCTTTCTTTTCTTTTCTAAAAATATCATGGGTTTATTTTATACTATTTTTAGAGATCCTTGCTAGTTTTGAGATTCTCAGAAATTCTGAGAAGTTCCTATTGTATCCTTGGGGGCTTGCTCAATACACCGCGGATAAGTTCTTAAGGACAGTGATCTACACGCCTCAAGAAATCTTTTGTTCATGATCTTTATTCTTTTATTGTCAACTTCTACAACAATCTTAACGACTTATGACTGACAACAACAACTCAATCTCGGAGAATCAGAATATTGTTTCCGGAACTTAGATAGTCTTCGCAAAACCTTTTCTGGATGTATGAAAAGTTGAAGTCTTCTCTGATCAGAATTTTCGGCGCTGGCAAAAACGTGTATCAACCCTCTTAGACATGTACGGAGTTGCCTTTGCTCTTTCATCTTCAAAACCTGACTTTAGTCTCCCTCCAAATTCGAAACAAGTTGAAGATTGAGTTCATGTAAACAAGGTATGCCGACATACTTTACTTAATGCATGCTCTAACGATTTGTTCGATATGTACTGTTCCTATAAGAAAGCGAAAGACATTTGGGATTCATTAATTTTCAAATATACTACTAAAGATATCGTCAGACAAAGGTTCGTTATTGGGAATTACTATCGTTGGGAAATGGTAGAAGACAAGGACATAAAGTCGCAAATCAATGAGTACCACAAGCTACTCTAAGAGATCAAAGTGAAGAACATTCTTCCACCAAATGAATTTGTTTCAGATCTTCTGATTGAGAAATCGCTGCCTTCCTGGACTAATTACAAGCAACAACTGAAACACAAACACAAGCAAATGTCACCTTCAAAGCTAATCACTCACATAATTATTAAAGATACTAATAGGAAAAAATGTGATGTTGTGAGGGCCAAAGCTTTGTCTATAAAAGCAAACATGGTAGAAGATAGATCTGCTCCAAAAAGGTACGAACATAAACCCTGATCACAATAGGAAAAATAATTTTCAAAAATCTCGTCTCAACGCATCTAACCCCACCTTTAAGAAGAAAGGAAATTGCTTCGTATGTAGGAAGTCGGGTCATCATGCACCACAGTGTAGGTGTAGAGCAAGAAACGAAAATCTTCCTAGGGCAAACATAGCCGAATGAGATGACATTATTGTCGCGGTCATTTCTTAAGTAAATTTGATGACCAATATGAGCAAGTGAGTGGTAGAGTCTGGTGCTACCAGACATATCTGTGCAAATAGAAGTGTCTTTACCTCTTCTAGTGTATGGGATGGCGAAGAACATGTCTACCTCGGTGATTCCAAGACAACTCCTATTTTGGGAAAAGGGAAAGTTATTCTCAAACTCACATCTGGAAAGACTCTGGCCTTGAGTTATGTGCTACATCTGCCATCAATCAGAGTTAATTTAATCTTTATAACACTATTGGGAAAAATGGGGTTAAAGTATCATTCGAGTCTGACAAGATTGTAATGAAAAAAAAATAATTTTTTTGTGGGGAAGATATATTATGATCAAGGTCTCTTTGTACTTAACATTTTTGAAAATATTAATGAATCGTCTTCTTCTACTTATATTGTTGACTCATATGATATATGGCATGCTAGATTATGACATCTAAATTCTTCCAATGTTATGAAATTACAATGACTAGGATTAATTAATATGCATGATAAACATAGTAGTAAATGTGATATATGTGTAGAATCTAAAATAACCAAGAAACATGTTATTTTGTAGATTGTCAAACTGAATTTTTAGGGCTAATTCATACTGATCTAGCTGATTTAAAACAAACCATGTTTAGAGGAGGTAAAAATTATTTTGTATCTTTTATAGATGATTATTCTAGATACACTAAAGTGTATTTAAATAAACATAAAGATGATGTCTTTGATGTGTTTCTAACTTATAAAGCAGAAGTAGAAAATCAATTAAATAAGAAAATTAAGAGGATTATATCATATATATGTGTTGAATATGTATTGTTTAATGAATTTTGTGTTAAAGATGATATCATCCATGAAGTAATCCCACCACATTCACTTTAGTCTAATGGAGTAGCTGAGAGAAAGAATAGAACTCTTAAGGAGATGATGAATGCTATGCTTATTAGTTCTAGTGCACTTGATAACCTTTGGTGAGAAACCTTGTTTACTGTGTGTTTTTTACAAAATAGAATACCTCATAAGAAATCTAGTAAAACTTCCTATGAGCTATGGAGAGGTTATCAACCTAACCTTAAATATCTAAGAGTGTAGGGGGTGTCTAGCAAAGGTGATGTTACCCAATCTTAAGAAAAGGAAAATAGGCTCTAAAACCTCNTAGACTTACACACTAATTTCTTTCTCTCATTCTCTTATCCTTTTGTTTTCTCTCTTCTTTCTTTTCTTTTCTAAAAATATCATGGGTTTATTTTATACTATGTTTAGAGATCCTTGCTAGTTTTGAGATTCTCAGAAATTCTGATAAGTTTCTATTGTATCCTTGGGCTTGCTCAATACACCGCGGATAAGTCCTAAAGGACAGTGATCTACACGCCTCAAGAAATCTTTTGTTCATGATCTTTATTCTTTTATTGTCAACTTCTACAACAATCTTAAGGACTTATGACTAACAACAACAACTCAATCCAAGAGAATCAGAATATTGTTTCCGAAACTTAGACAGTCTTCGTGAAACCTTTTCCGGATGTATGAAAAGTTGAAGTCTTCTCTGATCAGAATTTTCGGCGCTGGTAAAAACGTGTATCAACCCTCTTAGACATGTACGGAGTTGCCTTTGCTCTTTCATCTTCAAAACCTGACTCCAGTCTCCCTCCAAATTCGAAACAAGATGAAGATTGAGTTCATGTAAACAAGGTATGTCGACGTACTTTACTTAATGCACGCTCTAACGATTTGTTCGATGTGTACTGTTCCTATAAGAAAGCGAAAGACATTTAGGATTCATTAATTTTTAAATATACTACTAAAGATATCGTCAGACAAAGGTTCATTATTGGGAATTACTATCGTTGGGAAATGGTAGAAGACAAGGACATAAAGTCGCAAATCAATGAGTACCACAAGCTACTCGAAGAGATCAAAGTGAAGAACATTCTTCCACCAAATGAATTTGTTTCAGATCTTCTGATCGAGAAACTGCTGCCTTCCTGGACTAATTACAAGCAACAACTGAAACACAGACACAAGCAAATGTCACCTTCAAAGCTAATCACTCACATAATTATTAAAGATACCAATAGGAAAAAATGTGATATAGTGAGGGCCAAAACTTTGTCTATAAAAGCAAACATGGTAGAAGATAGATCTGCTCCAAAAAGGTACAAACATAAACCTGATCACAATAGGAAAAATAATTTTCAAAAATCTCATCTCAACGCATCTAACCCCACCTTTAAGAAGAAAGGAAATTGCTTTGTATGTGGGAAGTCGGGCCATCATGCACCACAGTGCAGGTGTAGAGCAAGAAACGAAAATCTTCCTAGGGCAAACATAGCCGAATGAGATGACATTATTACCGCGGTCGTTTCTTAAGTAAATTTGATGACCAATATGAGCAAGTGAGTGGTAGAGTTTGGTGCTACCAGACATATCTGTGCAAATAGAAGTGTCTTTACCTCTTCTAGTTTAGGGGATGGCGAAGAACATGTCTACCTCGGTGATTCCAAGACAACTCCTATTCTGGGAAAATGGAAAGTTATTCTCAAACTCACATCTGGAAAGACTTTGGCCTTGAGTGATGTGCTACATCTGCCATCAATCAGAGTTAATTTAATCTTTATAACACTATTGGGAAAAATGGGGTTAAAGTATCATTTGAGTCTGACAAGATTGTACTGAAAAAAAAAAGTAATTTTTTTGTGGGGAAGATATATTATGATCAAGGTCTCTTTGTACTTAACATTTTTGAAAATATTAATGAATCGTCTTCTTCTANAAAAACAAGTCACTTGTTAGTTTTGATAGCACTAATTTGATTTTAAATCAAATATGTCCATTCCTATGGTGTGTGTGAAAGTGCTAGAGACTACATCTTTGAGAGGTTAAACTTTGTAATTAAATAAAGTTTTTAATTATCTTCATATCCCTTATAGGTGGTGTATGATTTGCAGTATACACTTGATGAAATCACCTATATGAGTGTCAAGTGAGACCGCTTGCATGAGATCTTGGCATGATCTATAGAGCACTCATGAATACCAGGCACGCGCATGGCCTAGTAAGCACAATACAACGATAACAGCAAGGATTATGAGGGTGTATTGTGATTGATAAACCTCTAACACACTCAAATGTATTTGGTTCATATAGATTGATATACCAACTACATTGTGTGTTAAGTTTCTCGATCTAGGACTGGTTAATATAGCTTGTCATACTAGCTTGATACTTTACATCTGATAAAACCCAAAATAATCTTCTTATCTTCTTTCTTATCTTTTGCAATATGTGGGGGATTGTAGTGCATTGATTGTATTGCAAAATATCTTCTGAAAGAAATGATTTCACGTGCAATTTTTTTGTTGCATCCTTCTGCCGAAAGAAATGGATTCACGTTGCTATTTTTTGTTGCAATCTTTTCGTGGTCAAAACCACTTCCGCAAGGCTTGGGATTTTCTCACAGTGAGAAGGTTTCGTGGAAACCCAAAGGCTCGAGATTTTTTCCCGTGGGCTTTGGACCTTAGGCCAATCTTCGTTTGTTTCTCACTCTATAAATATAGTGGCTTTGTTCATTTCAAATAGACAAACTTACACACTCTTTTCTTTCTCTCATTCTCTTATCTTTTTGTTTTCTCTATTTTTTCTTTTTTAAAAATATCTTGATTTTATTTTATACTCTTTTTAAAGATTCTTGCTAGTTCTGATATCTTAAAAATTCTAAGAAATTCCTGTTATATCTTGAAGACTTGCACAATACACCGCAGATAAATCTTTCAAAAACAGTGATCTACACATTTCAAAAAATTCCTTTATTATTAGCTTCTGCAACAAAATATTCTAAACTTTATTTTCAATACAATTGAGAATTAAATCGAACTATTCATTGAAAACACAATGAACAAGTGAAATTAAGAAAAAAAAGCAATTCTTATATATTTAGTATATTTTCACAATTTTTCGTTGTTACAATATTTATAATGAATTATAATATATAAGATAATAATGTTTTAAACAAAATAATTTTTTTTTAAAACCTTAGAAAATTGAGGTTTGAAAGTAAATCGAGAAAACAGGATAGAAGAGCATGCAATGAGTCTAATTTACTAAAAAAAAAAATTAAATTAATAACATGTTATTTGCATAAGTGTTTGGGCAAAGCGAGTATGCAAGTATGTCAAAGACTAGATCTCTAGACTAGATCAGATCCTCATCNTCAATCGACAATAACTATAGCTAATAACAAGAATTACAATGGAAATAATAGACATATCCAATTGAGACACAATTTGGTGAAGCAACTGCTAAAGAGTGAAACTATTTCCATCGACTATGTGAAGTTAGAACAAAATCTAGCAGATCCTCTAACAAAACCCTTGAGAAGAAATATGATCTTAGAAACATCGAGGGAAATGAGACTTAAGCCACTAGCAAACAAACAAGTGATGGTAACCCAACCTTTGTAATTGGAGATCCCATGAATAAGGTTCATATGGTTAAAAACAAGTCACTTGTTAGTTCTTATAGCATTAATTTGATTTTAAATCAAATATGTCCATTCCTATGGTGTGTGTGAAAGTGCTAGAGACTGCATCTTTGAGAGGTTAAACTTTGTAATTAAATAAAGTTTTTAATTATCTTCATATCCCTTATGGGTGGTGTATGATTTGTAGCATACACTTGATGAAATCACCTATATGAGTGTCAAGTGGGACCGCTTGCATGAGATCTTGGCATGATCTATAGAGCACTCATGAATACCAGGCACACGCATGGCCTAGTAAGCACAATACAACAATAACAACAAGGATTATGAGGGTGTATTGTGATTGATAAACCTCTAACACACTCAAGTGTATTTGGTTCATATAGATTGATATACCAACTACATTGTGTGTTAAGTTTCTCGATCTAGGACTAGTTAATATGCTTACCATACTAGCTTGATACATTACATCTGATAAAACCCAAAATAATCTTCTTATCTTCTTTTTTATCTTTTGCAATATTGGGGGATTGTAGTGCATTGTTTGTATTGCAAAATATCTTCTGAAAGAAATGATTTCACGTAAAATTTTTCTGTTGCATCCTTCTTCCAAAAAAAATGGATTCACGTTGCTATTTTTTGTTGCAATCTTTTCTTGGTCAAAACCACTTCCGCAATGCTCGGGATTTTCTCACATGAGAAGGTCTCGTGGAAACCCAAAGGCTCGAGATTTTTTCCCTTGGGCTTTGGACCTTAGGCCAATCTTCGTTTGTTTCTCACTCTATAAATAGAGTGGTTTTGTTCATTTCAAATAGACAAACTTACACATTTTTTTCTTTCTCTCATTCTCTTATCTTTTTGTTTTCTCTATTTTTTCTTTTTTAAAAATATCTTGGTTTTATTTTATATTCTTTTTAAAGATTCTTGCTAGTTCTGATATCCTAGCAATTTTAAGAAATTTCTGTTATATCTTGAAGACTTACACAATACACCACAAATAAATCTTTAAAAATAGTTATCTACACACTTCAAAAAATTTCTTTATTATTAGCTTCTGCGACAAAATATTCTAAACTTTATTTTCAATACAATTGAGAATTAAATCGAACTATTAATTGAAAACACAATGAACAAGCGAAATTAAGAAAAAAAGCAATTCTTATATATTTCGTATAT
The DNA here is from genome assembly GCF_018835915.1 of Vigna umbellata. The sequence continues at coordinate 28,849 of NW_025912459.1, forward strand.
TTTCACAATTTTTCGTTGTTACAATATTTATAATGAATTATAATATATAAGATAATAATGTTTTAAACAAAATAATTTTTTTTAAAACCTTAGAAAATTGAGGTTTGAAAGTAAATCGAGAAAACAGGATAGAACAGCATGCAATGAGTCTAATTTACTAAAAAAAAATTTAAATTAATAACATGTTATTTGCATAAGTGTTTGGGCAAAGCGAGTATGCAAGTATGTCAAAGACTAGATCTCTAGACTAGATCAGATCCTCATCTTCCATTCCTCTTCTCGCCATCAAAACGACTTGGTTTTTCCTTACCTATCACTATTCAACAAACTTATCAGATCAGATCGGATCCTCTTCCGATTGGGATCACTGCCGAGTCCATGAGCACGCCAGCGATTTCAGGGGTAAGTCTCCGCTGTCTCTTCGATCAGATTCTAGAAACTTCTCTATTTTTCGAACCTTCCCCATTTCAATTTCCATTTTTTGATTAACTTTTGGTGGCAGGGCACGGGCTTCTTCACCGGGTTCACTCGGTTATGCAAGGGCCTTGCGGTGGTGCTGGTTTGCGGTCACATTGCGGTTCAGTTTTTCCCTTCAGCTGTTACCTACTTCGCTCTTATTCCCGCCAGGTACCGCATATTGCATAATTATTTCAAATGTGTGTGATTTGTTTACTTTGCACAATGTTGGTTTTGGTTGTTGAAATTCTAAATCAGGGTTGTGTGGAGGAGGGTGTAACTTAGTCGAGAGGGGCAGACTCTACTGTGTGATTGTAATGATGGTTGTGTGATCCTACTTAAATTCCAGAATTTTGTTGGAGAATGTATTTATGTGCACTAACGACAGTGATTAGGAAAATAATATTTAAATGGAAAGTGACATGATTAATGGTTTGTTTGGATGAACTTCTCTATAATCGCTTCCAGGGAGAAAGATAAGAAAGAAAAAAAATGGAATGAACTTTTCTATAAACTAAATTAGCTTTTGTACAAATTAAAAATAAAAGTTTAGAGAAACTAAGTGGAGGGACTTCTACATATAAGCTTTATGTATACGCTAAATTTAAATTAGAGGAACTGATTTCAATTTTTCTTCTTATTTTTATCCCTTGAGAGTACTAATGGAGTACCTGTCCAAACAGGTCCTAAACATCAATCGGGGAACACTAAAAGATGGTTGCATAAAATTGGGTGATCATAACTTAGGCTCAAGTTACAAGTTAATGGCTCATAATGCAAATGGCGTAAGTGTAATACGACAGATTAAACTGAAATATTAATAGAAGGCAGTGGCTGCACACTAGCATTAATTCCAAATGAAGAACTTTTAACAATAGCAAAATGTATCAAAGTGTGAGACACTTAAAACTGTGGTCTTAAAAGAAGCACCTAACAGAGGTAATCTGATGTGAATGTAGAGCAGGTTAGTGTTTGCAATCCTTGTTGGTTGCAGTTAGAAAAAGGAGTTATCTGAGTAGTTATTCCAATGTCATATATAATTATGTGTATAGTAGTTACTCAATCAAACTAAGTCCTTTAGTTGCTTTGTAATTCTTTTGGCTCAAGTGTATTGGGCTGTGTTGTTATCAGATAAACAAATCTAAAACTAGATGAAAAAAATAAGGACTCAAGATTGAGCCTTGATGTAAACTTATCCTCATAGGAAGTCCTTCGGAGTTTTGCTTTCGTAAGTTTTCACTCTAGTAGCTACCCAATCGTACTTGTCTTGTATACCTATATATTAGTTGTGCAAATACATTTCTTCCTAATCCTTGCATAGCATTTCCTTTGTCACTTAATTATATGCTTCTCCAAGTCAATAAAAACTATATGTAAGTTTCTTGTGTCAATACCTTTCTATCAACCCCTCTGAAAAATATAAGTAACTTCGGCTGTTATACTTTTTGTAATAACTTCAAATTTGATTTCTATAATCCTGGTCTCCTTTTTATTTATGTTCAATTACCTTAACTAAATTTTATGGTTTGTCTTATAAGTTGTGTTTGCTGGTAGTTTATATAGTTTTAACCATGATCATTCAGAACCTCATTTATGAGAATCTTTTATTTTTGTGGAAAGCCTTGAACCAACATCTTGAAATCTTCTCAAATGGCCTGTTGTGGGTCAACCCTAATTGATACATCTTGAATCC
>NW_025912460.1:0-12701 GCF_018835915.1 Vigna umbellata
TAAAAAATTAGACATTGTTTCTTTTTTAGTAATATAATGAACATCTTAGTCATATTTTTTATATTTTAATTTAGTATTGAATATTTCTTTTTAATATATCAACAATTAGTTTTATGAACATGTTAATATGTTGAACAATTTGAACAATATAGTTTATTTTATATATAATATTCAGTTTTAGTTCATATTATTTTATTCTATGTTTGGTTAATAAAACTAATTTTATTATAATCTCATTTTATTACAGTCAAAAACTAAAGAAAAAAATATGTACACATTTCCGGCGGTTTTTTGAAAAACCCCTGCTAGTTCCGGCGGTTTTCTCAAAACCCCTGCTAGTTTCGGCGGTTTTTTCAAAATCCCAGCTATTTTCGGCGGTTTCAGCAAAACCTCCTCTACTTCCGGCGGTTTTTCCAAAACCCCCGCTACTTCCGGCGGTTTTTCCAAAAACCCCGCTACTTCTGGCGGTTTTTCAAAACCCCCGCTAATTCCGGTAGTTTTTCAAAAAACCGCCGGTAATTACTTAGCGACGCAGCCTTTCCCAACGATTTTTCTAACCGCGGGTAACGTACTTTCCGGGGGTTAAAACCGCCGGAAACGGAAAAAATAACCCCCGGTAAAAATCTAAATTTTTGTAGTGTATGGCCTTTAATGGTTAGTAGAATCATCACAACCAAAATTGTTTTTTTCTTTAAGTTATGGGTGCAACTAAACCCATATTCCCGTTTTTTATTTAAAGCAATTAATTAATTCTAAGGATTTTTGGCCTTGATTGCCATAGGGTTTTTTTCTTTGGTTTTATCAATTACTGAAGCTGGAAGTTTGTTTTTTTGTTTTTTTTCTATAAATCTCCAGTTATGGTTTGAACCGAATCTAAATATCCCTTTTTTTCTTCGACTTTTGTCACAACCATAACCTATTATATGCATTTTGTTTAAATATTTTTCTTGTTTTTTTTCGTCCTATATATACAATCAACATATCAAATCCAACACAAAAAACATAGAATATAATTTTCAAACAAAAAAGGAATTATAAGACAATATTTATGCAATCACAAATTATGATATCCTAACAACTACATAGTATGGTACATTTCTATTACATAATAATAATGAAAATATTACTGTTTTTCAGCTACTTGTAATACAGAAATGAATAATGGTTGTCATCCAATGCATTACATAATAACTACACTCATGTGAGACGGTTTGTAGAACATACCTGCCAATATGCATTTCTGCTCTACTTTGTGCAGATGCTCATTACAAGTTTCCACCCGCTTCATCATGAACAAGTCAAAAGTGGATGTTAGAAATAAAAAAGACATTCATGGAATGTTCTCCATCAAAAGTCGTGTTGAGGATATCGTACAACCTACTTTGGACAAAGTACTGCAAAAGCATGTCTGCTCTGACATGTTGAGTTCAACCTATGGCTGCTACAACCTATAAGAAGGCTATGAAGATCTGAAGCTTAAAGACGAGCATTATCTAACATATCTTTTTCGTGAAGCTTATAAATAGAAGAATCATTGGAAAGAAAAATAAGAAGGATAAGCACACAACAACGAAAAAGATACAAGGAAAGCTCATACTCATGCAAGAACACAAACACTGAGAATATGCTTTCAAACTTCACAAAGTCATAAGCTTACATTTGTAAGAAGAGAGAAAATCCTACAAGGTTTATTAGATTGAGTTTTATTGTAAACACATCCTCTCTGTGAGAGTTATCGTCTAAGACTTGTAAACAATCTTATTGACTTCACATTCTGAAGAGAATTCAAACACTTTGTGATTAACTCAGTTGAGTTAGACACCTACTAGACAACGTAACAAGTGGTGTCAGGATTGTCTACTTGGAATCAAGAGTGGGTGAAACTCAAATAAGCAACTTATCAGGTAGATACCAGTATTGTCTAGTGGAAACCAGGAATGGGTGAAACTATAACTAGTTAGTGTAACAGGTGTTATAAAGAATGACTAGGTGTAATCAGAAGTGGTACAGATATTTTGTTGTAATCTTGTTGAGATTATAGTGGAATCCTCTAAGAAGTCTTAGAGGAGAACTGGACGTAGTATAGATTGAGTGAACTAGTATAAAACAATTGTGTGTTTATTGCTTTATCTTTACAAAACATATTAATATTTACAAGCACTGCATTTGCTTGCAAAATTGACCATTTATAAACGCTTTTGTCATTAGACGCCCTTTTCCTTTCATTTTTGTTCATTCTTCTCCTTTCCAGTTTCCTTTTTTGGTTTCATTGCTTCCATTGGCGGTTGATTCCTGGTGTGAAGAGCGTTTGGGAGCGTCGTCCAGGTTTCATCTCCCAGATTGGTTTTCTTCACCACATTTGTAGCTTTGTTAGTTTAATTTGTATGTGTATGTGCATTTAGGTTGTACTGCATGTTGTGTTGGTCCTACTATTTATTTTTCACCATTGTTTGTTTCGTCAACGGAGCTCGCGAAGGTAACAACGGAAGTGAAACATTTGTTTGAAGGCCAAACAGATGTCCCACTTTCGTTATGGCCTTCGAGTTTTCTCTTTAATATTTAATTTTTAATTTTTTGTTTACTATTTAATTTTTTTGTTTACTATTAAGGTGAGTTTGGAAATGTTGGCATCTAATTGCTAGAAATCTTGAGCGTTTGGCTTTGTGTGATCCTGAAATTTCTTGCATTGTTGCTAAATGTGTGGCTTTGAAGAAATTGTGTATTAAGAGTTGTCCTATTTTGAATCAAAAGATGGAGGAATTAGCGAATGGGTGTCCCAATTTGGTGAAAGTGAAGGTTAAGAAGTGTAAGGGGGTTACCCTGAGGGTGGGGGTTTGTTGAGGAGGACTAGAGGGTCAATTGCTGTTAACTTAGATACCAGTGAGGCAGAACTTCAAGGTTAAAGTTAAAACCAAAAATTAAATATTACTCAAGGGCAAAAAAGGAATAGGGAGGTGTAGGGAGAAATGTGTGGTGGTGGAGGGAGTAACTCCCTATGGATTTGGATCTAAGCGGATATGATTTGGACTTTTATGAATTATTTAAAAAAATTAAAATAAAGTAAAATTAATAATTAATTATGAATACTTTAAAGTAAAATTAATAATTAATTAGAAATAAATAAAATTCAATTTTGGTTTTGTTTATAATTTTTAAATGAACTATTGATAAGTAAGAAATCACCAAAGTGAGTTTTTTTTATCTAAAGTAGTTTATAGAGAAATTATGAATGTTCGTGTTTATCAATATCCATGCGAGCATTGGTCAGTCTAATGGAAGATTAATATTTGATCAGATTGTATACGCACTTGTGATGGTAACATGTGATAATTATAAGGTTTTAAGTGTTAATGATAAAATCAATCCAAAGATAGGTTTGTTATTGGACATGTTCTTATTATCAATGTTGATCATTACTTCAAGATACCTCTAACAGTTAAATATTATTGTCCAAATACTTGATAATGATTGGGCATAAGGTGTCTTGAGATGGGAAAGACCATTATTTGAATTATATTTATATAATTATTAATTTTACAGTGTGAACTTAATTCCTTTATTTTTGTTGTATAAAATACAGTTTCGGCTTCTATATCTGCCAACTTAAATTCAATTCTAATTCTCAATGGTACAAATTTTAAGAATTGGAAAGAGAACATAAAGATAATTCTTGGCTGCATGGATCTTGACCTTGCGTTAAGGATTGAGAAACCTCGTTCTCTTAAGGACTCAAGTACCTCTGACAAGAGGAGAGAATATGTGAAGTGGGATCGTTCAAATTGCATGTGTTTAATGGTCATTAAGCGTAACATTTCAAAGGTCTATAGAGGTACTATATCTAAAGAAATTACAAGAGGTAAAGAGTTCCTTGTTGAGATTGAAAAGCGCTTTGTGAAAAGCGAAAAGGCGGAAGGAAGCAGACTTCTTGAAAGCTTGGTTTCCATGAGGTATCAAGGCAAAGGAAATGTGAGAGAGTACATTATGGAGATGTTTAACATTGCTTCAAAACTTATGACGTTGAAACTTGAGTTGTTAGAAGACTTACTCGTACATTTTATTTTAATCTTTCTTCCTATACAGTTTGGACAATTTAAGGCTTCATATAACTTTCAGAAGGAGAAATAGTCTCTTAATGAACTCATTTCATATTATGTTTAAGAAGAGGAGAGATTGAACCAAGAAAGGGATGAAAGTGCTCACTTAACTAGTACCTCAAATGACAAGGGCAAATGGAAGAAAATTAAGAATCCTAATAGTGATGCTTCTAAAGGTTCATCACAAAAGAAACAAAAACAGTTTGATAAATATTTCTTTTGCAATAAAGTTGGACAAGTGAAGAAGGAATGTATGAAATACCATGCTTGGCGTGCAAAGAAAGGGTTGCCTAAGCTACCGGAAGATAATTGATTCTGAAAGATCAATGTATTTAGATATCTCAAATCGGTAGAGATGGAAGTGATAGAATGTTTTAGATAATTATTTTGTTCTGGTTTTCTATTTTTGTTTTGTTTTTGAAAGACACTTTAGTTCTACCGTCATTTAGTTGAAATTTGATTTCATTAGTTTATTTGGACAAATTTTGTTAATTATGTTAGTTCAGAAATAATTAATTCAGATTGTTTTTTAAATTCAAGTTTTGTTTGTTAGCAAAAATCAAAGATGAAGTTTTGATGATGAACAGATTTGCACAAGTCAAGATCCATAAAGACAAATTGAAGATCTCTGTATTTTATAAAGCTTTTATAATAATCAAAGTTGATGTAATAGTGCTCAAATATGTATTAGGATTGATTCTTGTAATTTATATTTGATTTATTTAGTTAATCGATTATTCCTGAGAATAATCAATTAACACTAGCCGTTGGGGGTTTCAGATTTGAAAAACTAGCCGTTGGGGGTTTCAGATTTGAAAAACTAGCCGTTGTACTCATTATTAATCGATTAATATTTATGTTAATCGATTAAATGCGTTAGATGGCCCGTTTTCGAAGAATGGAAGGGTATTAGGCTGAGTCTATAAAATGGCTCACTCTTTATCTCAAAAATAACTCTTCCCTTGTGCAAAAGATCTCTGAACTCTTTGAGAACTCTGTGAGATTGTTGAAGCTAAGGAAACTCTTGTCTGCAAAGTCCTGAAGTGCTACTGCGGTGACAGAGGAATAGCTTGTTCATCCTTGGTGTGTCCGAGGAAGTGCGTGGAAGAGAATCATCCTTCGTGAAGCATTCGAAGGAGGTGGTCATCCTTTGTGAAGATTCAAAGGAAGTATAAGTTCGTCTCTTGTGGTTTCAAGAGAGGTGGTATCATCCTTTGTGAAGATTCAAAGGAAGTGTAAGTTCATCTCTTGTGGTTTCAAGAGAGGTGGTATTTCTAAACTCTTACAAATTGTTTTTCTTTGTGACTAATATTTGTAAATGTTTTGTGTTAGTGAAAAAGGTTTATCTTGTTTGAGATAAGCGACTGGACGTAGGATCCTAGTGATCTGAACCAGGATAAAATCACCTGTGTAATTTTTCTCTTTCCCTTACTCTGTCATTTATATTTAATCATTCGCCCAGTAAGAAAAATTAAGAGAAAAATAATAAAAGGCATAATAAAAGTATATAACCAATTCACCCCCCCCTCTTGGTTTGTTCCACGCTAATAATTCCGTTGCAGCGATTTTAACATTGTTGAAACCAATTCACTTTTGGAAAATAATGATTTATATATTCTTCATACAGTGACTTCCTATTATGAATCCTTAAATGTAAAATTGCATGATACTAAGCATAATATTCTTTGAGGATATTGAGTTTAAGGGGAAGGATAAAGTTTAGAGGAAAAATTGTTGGAAGTGATCTGATTCGTAAAGTTCAAAACCTCTAATAAGTTTAGAACGTCTATAAGAAGAAACTCAAGATCCTTAAAAACATTTGATTCATGAGGAGTATATATCCAAACAAGACAATAAGGTTTGGGAACTTGTCCCATTACCAGAAGGTATGAACTCCATTGGTAATAAGTGAATATTTAAGACCAAAAAGGATTCTATTGGTAATATGGAGAGGTATAAAGTTTGTCTGGTGGTGAAGGGCAGTACTCAAAAGGAGAGGGTTTGTATGTTGATGACATTTATAAACCTTTTGGCATGAAGGATAATAAATTAGAGGATTCTCCAATTATTAAGCAAGATAAGTTTAGTCTTAATCAATGTCCAAAAGGAAATCTTGAAATTCGAGAAATACAGAAGATTCCCTATGTTTCAGCAGTAAGGAGTTTGATGTATGTCCAAGTTAATACAAGAAGCAGAGATGAAGTCCTAAGGAGTTAGAGCTCCGAAAGACCTGGAAAAGCACCTAAAGGAAGGACAATACGAAGCTTGGGTGCCCTACAGAGAAGCTCAGGCGTAGAAAATCGACGTCCCCCGCTCGCCCTCCTAGGCTGGCCGGGCGTCGAACCCTAAATCCTGGGCATCCAAACTGGAGGCTCAAGCCCTACGGAAATTGACGTCCACCACCCAGGCGCCCTAAATGGGGCGCCTGAGCGTCGTGTTTCGCAGGTCAGGCCCAATTCTTGCTCTGTTTCGACTCTTTTGGATCTGGCACTGTTCCTACTATTTTCTAACTTTATTTAAAGGACCCAGGTGCTCTAGGTTTTGCATCTCTTGCTGGAGCAACACAACATCACACTCTTCTACTCTCCGAAGACAGATTTGGAGGGGGGAGCTTCCTCTTCTAATCTTAGGGTTTTACTATCTCATGTTTTTCCATTATACATCTAGTTTCTCCATGTCTATGGGGAACTAAACTCTATTTTTTGTTGAGGAATCATGTAACCTTGTGAACTCTCATGTATTTGAATTTATTCTTAATCATATATGCTTTATTCATTAATTGTTAGGGAATTCATATATTTTAATACTTACTCTATTAAACTCATTTAATTGCATGATTTATGAATTGCATGAGTGACGGAAGGTTCCTAACAATTCAGGTTCTTGTTGAATTCTCCCAAGGGTAATATTTCTCAAGGATGAGGGTATCAATACTTGGTCGTCTTAAGCTCTTGATCTTTAGACTTAATTATATAGGAACACTAGGAATTGCACGAACTAGGAATTAAGAAAAGCTTATTGCGCCAAAGGATTGGGTTCTAAGTACTTTAGTGAGTGACGTTAACATTAATGCATAAAGAGGAATTCTTATATACATGAGAGGAAACTTGGTGAAATCTAACCCCAACAACATATTCATCTCATATTAAATAACATTCGTTCATCTTTGTGTTACTCTACTATTGATCAATTTGCATTCATATTTTAAACCAATCATCTCGTTTATTTTAAGTCTTAATTAATTAATTTATCACACGACTGTTTAGTATTGAGAGTCCTGTAGAATACGATACTTAGTCTTACCATTTTAACACCAACCATTTTTGGCGCCGTTGTTGTTGGGGACTCACGGTTTAAACTATTCTATTTGTGTGATTCTTAATTAATTTTGGCTTTATTCTATTTTACTTTATCTTATTTTATTTTATTCTATTTTATTTTATTTTCATATATTTTATTTTTATTTTTATTTTTGTGCTAACAATGTTTTTTAGAGTTTTGTGTCTAATGCTTGCACGATGCAATTCGAACAAGAAATTAATTATATGGGCACTCAATTCCACCAAGGTATTTTCCACCACTGGTGGCAACCTCTCACTCAAGCATAGATCAAAGTCAATTTGGGCATGCTGTCGGACAATTTTATTGAGAACCACAACAACAATGGCAGCAACAACCCTCTCTCTCTGAAAGATGGGCTAAGATGGATGACACACTTCAACAATTAATGCAGATGGTTGATTCTCATCATAAAAGTAGTCAAGCAGCATTCAGAAGGATAGGGAGCCAACTTGGTCACATGATTCAGAAGCTGGATGATCTTAGGAGTAACATGACGGCTAACCCTACAGAGGAGTGCACAGTTGTTATCACTGAAAGTGGCAAGGTTTTAGATGAGAGAAAAATAGAGAGAAAAGAAGAAGAAAGTTTGAGCGAAAAAGAGAAAGATGTAGAGAACGAAGAAGAAGAGAGTAAGATAAAAGAAAAGGAAGAAGAATGTGAAGAAAATTAAAAAAGAAAGAAAAAGGATGAGAGAAAAATAGAGAGAAAAGAAAAAGAAAGTATGAGTGAAAAAGAGAAAGATGAAGAAAGAAAAGAAAAAGAAGAGGTTGAGAGAGAAAAGAAAAAAATTGAGAAAAATCTTCTGTACCCTAAGAATTGTTCCAAAAAGGAAAAAGAGAGGGAAGAAAAGAAAAGGAAGAGAAGGAGGATGAGAGAAAAAAAGAAAGAATCATATGAAAAACCCCTTCCTCACCCAAAGAAGTATCATAGGAAGGAAAAGGAAAAACAATTTGTGCTTTTCATGGAAATCTTCAAGAAATTGGAGGTTAAAATTCCTATGATTGGGACACTACAACAGGTTCCTGGTTATACTAAATTCCTAAAAAAATTCAACGAAAAGAAAAAAATATCCAGAAAAGGGAACAATTGAGGCACATGGCAATTGTAGTGGGTCAAGTTAGTGACGTTAAAGAAGCGCTTGTTGGGAGGCAACCCATTCTCTGAATTTATTTTATCTTTTATTTTTGCTTTATTTTATTTTATTTTTTATTCTTTCTAATTAGTTGTGTGGTTTGGATTTGATTTTGTTTTTGTGTTTTTGAATTTTTTTTAGTTTATATGTTGCTTCTGATGGCAATAACGACATCTACTGATGAATGCTTCTACAACATCTAGTGATGGATGTTGCTATGATGAGCATGATGAATGACAACATCTACTAACAGATGCTGCTATGGAAAAGGACGGTGACTAAACATCTACTAATGAATGTTAGGTGATTAGGCATCTACTGATGGATGCCGATAAAGATGAGAAAGATTGGTGTCTACTGAGGGATACCAATGAAGATAAGAAATATTAGCATCTACTGATGGATGTTATGTGATTAGACATCTACTGATGGATGTTATTGACAACATCTACTGATGGATGCTATGATGATGAAGACTGGGTCAAGCTAGTGACGTTAAAGAAGCGTTTACTGGGAGGCAACCCAGCTTTCTAAACTTTTCCTTTTGATTATTTGTTTTGTTTTAGTACTTTGCTTGAATGAATAATTCTACTTTAATTCAAATGTAATTGTTTTGTGATGAGAATTGCTTTGTGAGATTCTGGTGTATGGATTGATGTTGGGATGATGCATGATGTGATAATATGCAGGGGATGGCTCACAATGTATGAAACAGGTGCTTGAGGTAAAACTTGATTGAGACACTGAGTAGGATGTTTTTCTTAATTCTTGAACTTGAGAGTTTACTTGTGTGAGTTTTTAGCTTCAGAGTTGTTGTAAATAATTGTTATTACTTTGGAACCATGAATGATTTTGCCTAAATTTTTTGTAATTGAACTACTTGCTTGCAGGTTTCATATGATCAAGGCCATCTTTTGTTATCCCTTATTCTTTTAGTTTTCAAAGAAAATTTTGTCCATTAAAAAGAAAACAATTTGTTATACCATTTGAACCTTGAGCCTTATGCATTGTTTGAAAACCCTGTTTTAAATTACTTAACTTGAGTTGAGTTGAGAATATTTGTGAGGTATTGAAAAAGATCAAGTTTGGGGTTGTTGACTTTTCTAGGTAGTGAGAAATTGAAAAGCAAAAGCAATTGGAAATCAAAAGAAAAGAAAATGAAAAGAAAAAGAAAAATAAAAAGAAAGAAAAGAGAGCTCATTAGGGAAAAAGGTTGGGAAAGATCTTCTTGAAAAGAAAACCTGTGTGTAATTGTTAATTTCATAAATACCTCTCTTAATGATAACAGTTGAAAAACTGTTATTTTCATGCTTAAAATTGATACTAAAAGCAACCTTTATACTTAGAAACTAGCTTGAAATCATGCTTTTCTTCATATTTTCAGAAATAAGAGAGCTGGACAGGTTTATGCTTGATTTCAGTGTTTTTGTGCAGGTTTTAAGGTGAATTTGGTGAAAGAAGTGAAGAAGGAGAGATATGGAATCAGAAAAGACATCAAAAAGTGCAAAAGGAAAAGTCGAAGTCACCGCTCAACGGCAGTTTACCGTTGAGCGGCATTCAGGAGCTCACGGGAGGACCACTGAGGGGTAAAATGGCCGCTAAGGGGAAGAAACGTGACACGCACTTACCGCTGAGCGGCACTTTAATGGGCTTGGACCTAATTTTCTGTAATTTACGAATAATATATAAGCTTTAGGGTTTCCTAGGGTTAGGTATCTTTGGCTGGAACGAAGCAAACACTCTCTCTTCCACCCCTTTGAAGGAGGATCTTGGATGCTCAGGCTTCCTCTTCACCTTTTTAGGGTTTTATCTTTTCTTCTTTCATTGTTATTCATCTAGGTTCACCATGAATATGGTGAACTAAACTCTGTATGTTTGTTGGGGAATTAATGTAATCTTTTGAAGCTCTCATATATGGAATCTGTTTTTACATCTTTGATTTAAGATCTATGCTTTCTTTCATCATTAGTTAGGGTTTTTCCTCTTTGCTTAATGCTTGCATTGTTTAACTCATTCGATGCATGATTATTGGTTTTGTCGACACGGGCGCGTACGGGGAAGTCTAGATCCGGGGAATTTCTCCCAATATTATATTGGTTGTCGTTAAGCTCCTGCACTTATGAACTGATCATTAGGAATGCTAGGAATTGTATGAACTCGTGATTAGGGAGAAGCCTTCTAGAAAGGTACTTTAGAGAGTGGCATTAACAATGATGATTTGAATGTTGAATTCCTAAAATATATGAGAGTGGATAAGATGAAATTGACCCCCAACAACATATTCATACATATATTTCATTGAAAGTGTTTATCTTTTGCTTTTTGCCATTGATCAAAACTTCATGCATACATATTTAATTTTCGTCTTTTGCATATAAAATCCAAATATTTCGTCTTTAAGTCTTAGCTAATCAAGAAACCACACAACTAAACTAGGCCGTGAGTCTTTTGGGAAGAACGATACTTGGTCTTACCAAGTTTATTACTTGAACGATTCGGTCATACTTGCCGATTGAAAAACAAGTTTGTGACATCATATTTTGGTGTTCATAAATTTGTCCATCACTTAACTCAAGGATTTTACACTCCAGAGAAACCAATTTCCTTCTTAGCCCAACCAAGTTACAATCCATGAAAATCCCTTTTGATGCAAAACTTGCTTGTGAGTATGTTTGATTGTGGTTAAATGAAAGGCAAGGTTAATTTATGTGACATTGTGATAGCGGAGTAAAAAAGAAACCAACACTATACACCTGTGAGTGAGTGATACACTTTTGAGTGCTTGAGTGCTACACTTTTGACTGCTTGAGTGAAACACTTTCTTTGGTGAGGAGTAGTTCTTTGAATTTCTGATTGCATCTCTGCGTGGTTGATTGATCATTCTTAAGGACAACACCTGTTGAAGTACATGAGCATTACATTGATTTTGATTGACTTAAGGCATATGCACATCTTGACTAAGATCTTTCTTGTCTTGGAAGGAAAAGATTTTGAAAAATATTGAGTCATTGTAGTGATTGTTCTGAAAAAAACTAAGTTACATTTTGTTTTGCTTGAAGACAAGCAAAGTTCTAAGTTTGGGGTTGTGATAACGGTTTAAAATACTGTTATCTGTGATGTAATTTTTATACTAAATGCACCCCTTTTAAATTAGAAACATGCTTTAACTCATGTTTTTTATTTAGTTTTGTGAATAAGAGAGTTGAGGTTGAATTTGATAATTTTATGATTAATTCTCTTTATTTTGATAGAAAATGAGTTAATACAAGAAGCAGAGATAAAGTGCTAAGGAGTTAAAGCTCAAAAAAGATTGGAAAAGCACCTGAAGGAAGGACAATATGAAGCTTAGGCGCCCTGCAGAGAAGCTCAAGAATAGAAAATCGATGTCTGCCGCCTAGGTGCGCTCCTAGGCCGCCCGGGAGTCGGACCCTAAAGCCTCAGTGTCCAAACTGGAGGCTCAAGCCCTACGAAAATCGACGTCCACCACCCAGGTGCCCTAAATGGGGAGCCTGAGCGTCGTGTTTCGCGGGTTAGGCCCTGTTCTTGCTCTGTTTCGACTCTTTTGGACCGGGCCCTATTTCTACTATTTTCTGACTTTTTTTAAAGGACCCAGGCGCTCTAGGTTTTGCATCTCTTGCAGGGGCAACACAACACATAATTCTACTCTCTGAAGGCACATTTGGAGGCGGGAGCTTCCTCTTCTACTCTTAGGGTTTTACTATCTCATGTTTTTCCAATATACATCTAGTTTCTCCATGTCTATGGGGAACTAAACTCTATTTGTTGTTGGGGATGATGTAACCTTGTGAACTCTCATGTATTTGAATTTATTCTTAATCATATATGCTTTATTCATTAATTGTTAGGGACTTCATCTGTTATAATGCTTGCTCTATTTAACTCATTTAATTGCATGATTTATGAATTGCATGAGTGCCGGGAGGTTCCTTACAATTCAGGTTATTGTTGAATTCTCCCAACACTAGTACAATCAGGGGAAACGACAGCGGTTATTTTTGTCTATAGGCAGCGGTTTTTGAACCGAGGCATATTCAGGCGAGGTAAAAAGTCAAACACTTTTGGTCTCGGTTGTGAACCGAGGCATAAAGTCGAACCCTACTGCCTCGGTTCAG
>NW_025912461.1:0-28511 GCF_018835915.1 Vigna umbellata
CCCCTTTTCTTTTCCTTTTTGTTATATAAAAGCTCGAAGTCCATAGTCTTCATATATTCCATCCCTCTTCTTTTTCGCATGTTCAATTCTTTTGATCGCAACAAATACTTTGACTCGTTATGGTCACGAAAACCCTTGTAAACTTGCCCCATAGCGGGTAGTGGCTCCATGTCTTTTAATGCACATAACTAACTGGCTGCAAGTTCGATGTCTGCGTTGGGTGTTCTTCTTCTTCATGCGCTTTTAGCTGACTAGATGCATAACTACAGGTCCTCCTTCCTTGCATTAGAAACGCACCCCAATCCTTGATATGCACGCATCGCATACACCCTCACAAGATTTGCCTAGAGTCGGACTGATTAATACTGGTGCTGACGTTAGTCGTTGCTTTCATATTTTTCAAACTGGCTTCGCCTTGTTATCCACAGAAATGGTTTGATCTTTACGAGTTACCTGAGTTAGAGACAATACCATCTTGGAAAACCCTTCGACAAAACGTCGGTAATAACCGCTAATCCTACAAAACTTCGTACTTCAGTTACAGTTTTCGGCCGCTCCCACTTTAAAGCACAGCTTCCCTTTTGCTGGATCCATGAGATTCCTTGAGCCGAAATCACATGACCCAAAAATTGTACTTTCTCTATCCAGAACCACACGTTGGATGTTTTTTCCCATACAGTTGATGTTTTCTTAAAATTTCCAACGCCACCCTCAGTGTTCTGGCATGCTTTTCTTATTCTCTGAATAGATAAGAATATCGTCTATAATACTACCACGAACTTACTAAACATGATTAACCGAAATATTCTGTTCATATGTAGACCATAAAAATCGCTGGGGCATTCGTCACCCCAAACGTCATACTACGTACCAAGTGTCCATAGCGAGATCTTAAAGCCGTCTTTTGTACATCTTCCTCTTGACAAGAATCTGATGGTAACCAGATCTGGAGATCAATTTTTGAAAACACCTCTGCTCCTCTCAACTGATCTAATAGATCATCGATTCTTGGCAAAGGAGATTTGTCTTTATTGTAACCTTGTTCAACGGTCGATAATCCCGCACAACTTGACTTCCATCTTCTTCTTCACTAGGCATACAGGAGCTCCCCATTTGGAGACACACACTTGGACGGATAAACTTCTTCTCAACAGATCTTCGATTTGCTTTTTCACTCGCTGCTAGTCCGCAGGAGCCTTTTGTATGGAGCCAGAGAAACCGGGCCAGCTCCGGGCCTAGATCTATTGTGAAATCGATCTCTCGACTAGGTTGTAAACCCTGGCATTCTTCCTGGAAAAACATACTATTCTCTACCACAAGATTCCGATGAATTTGTTCCTTCAGTATTCTCTCCTTTCTCCTCCTTAGCTAACACCACATAGCGGTAGCTCCAATCTTTGATATCCTTCGCCGCGCCTCGAGTTTGAGCTTAGTTCTAAATTGTTCAAATTTAGAAACTACTCGATCTTTTGTTTCCCCAATCAATAAGACCGTGATGTCGCAACCAATCCATTCCTAAAATAATTTCCTATATTTGAAGGGGTACGCAATCCAAGTTTCACTTTGACTTGCGCCTGCAATTTGATCGGGCTCCGACACAGACTTGAACTGGTCGTAACTGGTCCCGATGCTGTGTAGAACTACTATTCACACCCTATATCAAGCATCGGTAAATCCAGTCTTTCTAAACATGCTAGGGCTATAAAGGAGTGGTGTGGCTCCAGAGTCAAACAAAACCATCTACAACATTCTCCTAACAGCATACAGGTGTGGTAAGATTAATGTAACCTACTTAGTATCCTACTTCTGCAGACATTGGCGAATACTCTTTCCTGTTGCCCGGGGCTTTACTTCAGCAGAATCTTGTTGTTGTGGTTCTCCCACCTTCTTTTTCTTTGGACAGACATTAGCAAAGTGTCCAGGATCATTGCAGATGAAACATCTCTTCCCTTCAATTCTTTCCCCAGTAAGTTAGGGCAGTCACGTTCTGAAATGTTGCCCCTCCACCACTCAAAACACTCACTGTTTCCTCGCTAT
This sequence comes from Vigna umbellata, assembly GCF_018835915.1. The sequence continues at coordinate 2,038 of NW_025912461.1, forward strand.
GTAATTAGTGGTTTTTCATAAGGTTTTTTGTTGAATTTCATTGAAGATTCCTTTCTCCCTTTGCAAGTCTGGAAACTCTACTTGGATCAAACTCCAATATTCTATCATTCTGGCTTTCTCTACCAATGTTGGAAACTTTGTATTTCAATGGCATAAGTACCTTCTTCAGTTTCATGCCTTATCCTCCCTCGAATTTCCGACATCTCCATCTTCTGTGATATTCTGAGTATAAAACCTCGAGAGATAATTAAATTTTACTCGTCTCTTGTACTGATAACGCTTCTTTGTTGTAAGGTCAGAAACTCCCGCCTCCCTTGCAAATTTGCACTGTTTTGGAAATATTTTCCAAGAACCTTATCTTAGTTCTCCTAATTCACAGTCTCAACCACGAACCGTCATCAACTGTTGCATACTTTCCCACCAATATTCAAGCCTCACCCACCAAAAGAAATGATGCATAAGTTAAATTTTTGTTCTTTTCTGACAAGTTTTACCCGAAAAATCTTCTCGTTTCTGCCTTAGCCAGAGTCAGCCTCATCAAAGTAAGGCCTCCCCATTCACTTTAGTTGGATCATGCTTAAGAAGTCATTAAGCTAGAATGAATTTTGTAGGTACTTGATCAACTTGGTTGTTGCGCATCTTTGTCGAGTTTAAATGATTTCTTTCTTCAAAAGCTAACCATACAATTTTAGCATATGATATCATTTCCTCCAATCGTCATTTTCATTCTCATAAACCATTAATAGTTTTACTAAGAATAATAATTTCCCTCCCCCATAGTCCCCAAAATACTTTCGAAACCCTTGCTCTTATACATAAGTAACACCCATATTTTGTAAAGGGGGTATTACTGATAGTAGGACTAAATTAATTTGATATCTCCTATAAACAATCAAACTTTATTTCAAGGACCCAAAGTACAATACCAAACTTACAAACTTTAAACAATATAGTCTTCACCATTGAAATTTCAACTTATAAATTTTACACAACATAATCTTTCCAATACAAATTTATTCTTTTTACAAAAAATCCCTGAAAGTTTTTCCCCGCATCTCTCTCATCTCTAAGCTTTTTCAACCGCATCTGAACTTATCTAATCACATATCACATGAGTTATATGATCATAGTACAACAATAAGGGTAAGCCAACATATCATAAATCATAAACTTGTAACAAAATTTAAAACTGTATTTCTGCAATTGATTAAAATATCATTATTCCGATGTCATTAATTCATCCTTATCAAAATCATCTTTCTATTTTCCATAAATCTTACAAGTGTACCATGCTTACTCATGAAGCCTATGATTCAGACCGCTCTCCTCCCTGCCTGCTTCCTAGCCTCACTTACATACTAATGTCTTACTTTTGTGAAGCTTATGGTCAGACCCCTCTCTGCCTGCTTCCCATAACCTCAAAAAAGTGTTACTTTGCTCATATAAACTCTCATGGTATAAACTCCAACATACTCTCCCCTTCCCTTAGTAAACACATTTTTCATAAGTAATGATTTCTCATATCCACTCCAACATTTCATAAAAACCACCAATTCATACCCTCTTATCCACCTAACTCAATCATGTTCATTCTTTAATCATGAATTCATAATAACCCGTTTTGGTATCGATAAATTAAACATATTTGCCTATATCCATGTTCATATTATAAACTCTTTTGCCCATAAACGAGTATAACTCAACATATTTTCACCAAACAAAGATCATGGATCAACCAAAATACATCAACATATCTTAGGAACTACATAGTAAAGTCTGGGCTCAATGTAATGATAAATAAAATATATATGAAATTTTTACCATGATAATATTATGCATCTACAATCAACTTGTTTTATTTTATTTTCCATTCCAATAAGATTTTTCTTTACCAAACCCCCCAATTTTGTTGGTCCCACCGCGAGAGGACGCCAAATGTCTGCAACGCATCAAAACTCACACCTCGACGCTAGCACATAGGACTAGTCAAACTGACTGGACCAGCAGGGCTGCTCTAGAATCATGGGATGTGCCAACTCAGGTTTTTATAAGGTTCCTCTAATCCTACCAACAAAGGGAGGCCTTCAATAATTAACAATTCGTTTATTTAATTTATCTTACCCAAAAAACTACCTGTTTTCTTATGCCTAATCTAAAATGCCCTAATTTTTACTTCCTCTCACAACAACTCAAACACTGTATATATTATTTAATACCCCTATACAACTATTACAGAACCCTATTCAACCTTCCACAAGATTAATTCAGCCAACAAACTCATTCAATAAACCATCACAATAACATCCATATAGAATTCATACAAGATAATTATAAACAATTATACAATATAAAACATTACTATAAATGGTCATAGAAAATACCATAGTTGACAATCAATAAAATATCTTAATATAAAAATTCATGGGAAACAAGAAGTTGAATCTGCAGAGCCGTTAGACAACTTCTAATCCATCCATCAATACATTATAATTAAATAACAAGCACACTACATTCCTGGGGAAATAAGGAAGTGAATCTGGCAAATCCGGTTAGCAACTTATAATCTTCCAAAAATGCAATAAAATAAATAAGAAAGAATAATAGTTTGGGGACACAAGAACGTTTAATCTGGCAGAGCCGTTAGTCAGACAACTTCTAATCCCTTCCAAAATGTAATAATACTACGGAAGGAAATAACAGTTTGGGGAATCAAGAACTTGAATCTGGCAGAGCCGGTTAGACATTTCTAATCCTTCCAAAATACAATAAAAAAAATAAGGAAACAAAAATGTTTGTGGTAAACAAGAAATTGAATCTGGCAGAGCCGGTTAGACAATTTCTATCCTTCCAAAATACAATTAAACAATAGGAAACAATAAAATGTTTGGGGAACAAGAAATTGAATCTTGCAGAGACGGTTAGACATTTCTAATCCTTCCCAAAATACAAAATAAACCACTAAATAACATACAATTGACATAACATAATCAATATCACATTTTACAACTATCACACTTGGATATTAACCCGCAAAAAACATATTCTCATTTAAAATTCAAAATCATACAGAACAAAATACTCCATATTTAAGATTTAATTCAGACAAAGAAAAATATAGCATATTCAAGACTCACTCATAATACAAAAAGAAATACTCAAAGTTAGTGCCCTTACCTCTAATTCCAGACTTAGTTCCTCCTCCCTCTTCTCAACCGTTCTCCGAAACTTCCCCAGAATTTACTCTCTTTAATAACTAGAATTTCCTCTAACTCCTCTTCTCTCACAATTTCTCTAGAATTTTGGTGTAAATCTTCCAGCCTCCCCCCCTGGCTATTTATAGCCAAAAATTTTACTATCAGTTTTACTATCATTTTTACTATTCACTTTTTAACTATTCATTTTTACTATTTCCCAAAAATTAATTTTTTTTATTCACCATTCTTAATCTCGGAAATGATAATTTCTACGGTGGAGTGGTTCTCTTCCATAATTTATTTTAATTATTTTTTTTTAGACTATCCCTATTCACTATTCACTATTTACTATTTACTATTTACTATTCACTTTCTAAAAAAACCTAATAGTTATCAAAAATTGAATCTCTCCCTCTAAAATTACTATAACTTTATATCCAAAATTTACATTTTTTCTATCCATTAAATTATTATTCCTAATAAAATTTTAAAATTACTATTATAAATATTTTTTTTTTTTTCATGGATCTTACCTTTTAACTTACAAATATTTTCAAGGATCTTAACAAGTCATCCGCCCGGAAATCCCGTGCAGCTTTCCACATGGATGACGGAGGGATGAGTGAAGGATCATTGGCTGAAGGTCCAAGTTGAGAAGATGATGACGAAAATCTTCCTGTGACGACACATGGGAAGTAGGTGCCGAGGAGAGATTGAGGAAAAACAACAATGAAGATCTCATAGCATGAATGCCAAGATGAGTTCTTACTATGGAGTTATTTGAAATTTGTCAAACTCCAATCTTTACTGAAGAAGATGCATGTGGTACTGATGAGAAAGTTGTGGTGGAGTTGATGAAAGCACCTGAAGTTGGAGGTGACGAAGAGCCTGAAGTTGGGTAGTGATTGTGGATTTGAACACAAGGTGATGGTAATGCAGTTGATGACCCTCTTAGGTGCATATACGGAAGTAAGAGGGGAGGATAAAACGCATATGAAAGATGAAGAAGACAATTTCAAGTCGAATACACACATGCAAAAGTTTGAGGAGGTCCCAAACAAGTTCCTTCAAGGATGAATTGTTTCATCAAAGACACCTTAAATGACGACTTAGGAACACTTACACTATAAAATAGGAACGAATGTGGGAGGGTATCGTTTACCAGATCATTTTACAAAGTTCAATTTGATCCCCTGACACAGACAAGCACTTGCTCTTGCCAACTATTTGAGTTTAGAGGCATTATATGTCACCATTCCCTATTGGTATATGGTCAAGAAGATGTATACAGTGTTTCCTCGTAATACATTTTGCGGCGTTGGAGCAAAAATATCCGAAGAAGACACACACTAATAACAACATCCGTTTAGTATTCCACTAATGAACCACGCTTGGAAAGATCAAAATGTTGTGCAAAAACGTTCTATGACATTGCTGAAGTTGCATTTGCGTCTGCGGTTGCTAGTACTCAATTGGAAAAGGAAATTAAATTGTCTTGGTCAAAAATTTGGGTTAAGTTCATCCATGACAAAAACTCATTTAGTGATGCAGGCCCACTAAGAACGATACCTGGTGTCATGCAACGTCACTACCACTATTCCATTGGAACATTTGATGTCCTTGTTCACAGTCCTTGTAACTGTTAAGCGAAAAGGACGTCCACGCAAAAACAGGTTGAAGTCCACCGTTGAGAAAAGAACCCAAAGAAGAAAGTTGGCTTCATGCAGAAAGACTTCAACACCACCCACCGAAAATGCGTGAGTCATTAATTACGTTGAAAATATGAATTAAAATCCTTTATATTTTGGTTATCAATTTAGTTGTCACATTAATAATTTTGTTGTTGCAGGGGGCACGGGCATCTAATGTTGTTGAACGTGATGACCATGTTCAGTTTCAAGCCGACTCTATCCAACATCACAAGATATCGAAATGGTCATTTTGGATTTTTGTCGTTGTTGTCCGCTGTACAATAACAATTTCGATAACACATCAGTTGATAAATACAACTTGTTGACTATTTTTCTATTGTGAATTTATTGTTTTTTTGTAATTCATAATGGTCGTCAAGAAATCCAAGTAATGAAATGTTTTGGATGCTATGAAGAACAAAACCCCAAAATTGACTATTGTAATCAATTACTAGTAAGTCGTAATCTATTACACGTTACTGTTCATTACAGAAAACTACCCACTACATCAGTACATATACAACGTCTATAAATTGCAATCGTGTATATAACCGCCCAATCACGTCCTTGCTCAAAAAACGTTTCCAAACCTCACTTCTGTCACTACCAAGCCCCTAAACCAATTAAATGGGTTGATCGTGCAACCAAGAAACAAAAGGCATCTTCTTCCGTTGGTGGACGTCGACGTCGCCGCAGTCCAACCCCGTCACCCATCCTCACCCCCCAACGCCTAACATGATCTCTTCTCCTCGATGAGCAACAGGAAGACATATGCCCCAACATTTTCTCAATCGTGAAATATTGGAAAGTAAGTATCCTAAGTACGTTTACTTTGAAGGAAAAACTTTCAATTCTATGACATATTGGCCGTAAGCTGGGCTCACGTGATTTGTCTTTAAGAAGCATTACCACCCAGAATTAGTCAGAGTGTTCTAAAGCAACATGTCAATATCGGATACTGGGGTTATTCGAAGCGAGGTAAAAGGTGTAAAAATTAGGCTGAGCCCTAATCTTTTTCAACAACTCACTAATCTCCCCCCTGATGGTGTTCGTTATGAAGGAAAACTTGTAGATGAGTGGAAAGAATAATACGATTCTGTTACTGCAAGGCAACTAGTCTATAGAGATGGTGCAGTCATACAATCCAGAATACTAGCGGGCCAAATCAAGGTTCAACCAAGGATACTTCATTACGTTCTCACTCGAGTATTAATTCCTCGTGCAACCAATATTGGTCAGGCATCCGAAGAGGATATTATGCTGCTATGGCCATTTTTAAATTCCATTCACATTAACTGGGGACAATCTTATTAGATATAAGATGAAAAGAGCATTTAGGAGAACGCCAAGTGCCATATCCACATTTGATAACCATCTTCATGGAACCTTTCAAGTGCCCTACTGACACTGATCTCATTCATAAGTGAAGTTCAAGCAAAAATGGGTAGTGAAGTTGTAGCATCATTTGGTTTATGTGCAAAATGTTGATGGAGAATGGGTTCCCAAAGGCAACGCCCCCCCATCCCCCCTTCAACAAGGTCAAGATCCACAAGGAGAAGATGATGAACAAGGCAATTCATCTACAACACTAAATAATGTCATCAACCGCATAGAACAACTTCAGACCTTCGTTGGTAAAGATTTTGATGCTTTAAACTCGATTGGAAACAGGCACATGTTCTCACTACACAAGGTTTGATGGGCGTTGCAATCGCGCGTTGGGAACATTGAAGAACAACTCAACACTGCAAAGTGGTTCTGAAAACAATCCCAGACTTGAATTGCTTGTTTTGGCTTTATTTTCTACATTATAAAAAAACTATGTATCACATTCCTATTTTCATATTGAAGTCTTTAATTTAATGAAGTTCTTTACTGTCAAAACTAGTTTCCTATTTTTCGTCATTTAATATGTAATGTTTATTTATATACACTAAATCAATTGTAGTTGTGAGAAAACACCAACACCACTTACCAAATATACCTCTCCATCCACTTAGAGGTGGACTTCTGTCTGAAATGAACTGATTTTGACAATGGTCACCCATGTTACCCTGACTGACTACTTCAGTTGAAGTTTCTGTACAAAACCTTATTTCTCTCGCGTAATCGTTTACCAGGACTGTGTAAACGATTACAACAGGATTTTTTGACCAGTCTGATTCAGCCCTTCCACAACTTGGTCCCCCACTCAAAATGGGTCATTTCCACTCCTTGGGGTCACATCACATCACCAAGCACCATCTACCAACAGTCAAACACCAACATGTTCCCAAGACAAGTGCAATGTGAGTCAAACATACTGGTTTGAACAATGCACCCATGTTACTGACGACTACTAAAAAAACTTCAGTGAAGTTTCTGTACAAACATGTTTTCTTCTCGTTATCGTTTACCAGAACTGTGTAAACGATTACAGCAGGGTTTTTGGAGCAGTCTGATTCAGCCCTTGCACAACTTGGTCCCCCCACTCAGAATGGGTTCTTCTCCACTACTTGGGGTCACATCACATGACCAAGCGCCATCTACCAATAGTCAAACACCAACATGTTCCCAAGACAAGTGCAAATATGAGTCAAACATACTGGTTTTGACAATGGTCACCCATGTTACCCTAACTGATTACTTAAGTTGAAGTTTATGTACAAAACATGATTTTCTCTCGCGTAATCGTTTACCATAACTGTGTAAACAATTACAGCAGGGTATTTGGAGCAGTCTGATTCAGCCCTTGCACACTGGTTTCCCCCACTCAAAATGGGTTCTTCCCCACTAACTTTGGGGTCACAATCAACATGACCAAGTGCCACTACCAACAGTCAAACACACATGTTCCAAAGACAAGTGCAAATGTGAGTCAAACATTCTCGTTTTGACAATGGTCACCCATGTTACCCTGATTGACTACTTCAGTTAAAGTTTTTGTACAAAACCTTATTTTCTCTCGCGTAATCGTTTACCAGAACTGTGTAAACGATTACACAACAGGGTTTTTTTACCAGTCTGATTCAGCCCTTCCACTACTTGGTCCCCCACTCAAAATGGGTCATTCCCCACTCTTTAGGGTCACATCACGTCACCAAGCACCATCTACCAACAGTCAAACACCAACATGTTCCAAAGACAAGTGCAAATGTGAGTCAAACATACTGGTTTTGACATGGTCACCTATGTTACCCTGACTGTTTACTTCAGTTGAAGTTTCTGTACAAAACATGATTTTCTCTCGCGTAATCGTTTACCAGGACTGTGTAAACGATTACAGCAGGGTTTTTGGAGCACTCTGATTCAGCCCTTCCACAACTTGTCCCCCAACTCACAAGGGGGGTTCTTTCCCACTACTTGGGGTCACATCACCTAACCAAGCACCATCTACAAACAGTCAAATACCAACATCTTCCAAACACAAGTGCAAATGTGACTGAAGAATACTGTTTTTTTGACAATGGTCCACCCATGCTACCACCCGCCTGACTGACTACTTTCAGTGAAGTTTTTTACAAAACCTGGAATAACGCGTAATCCTTTATCGGGAAACTATAAACAATTACCGCATAGTTTTTTCACACGACTAACTGAGACCTTGCCCAACTTTGTTCCCCCACTGAGAATGGGTTCTTCTCCCCTGCTTGGGGTGACATCACATCACCTACTACCCTGTAAGACCACTCAAACACCAACATCTTACAAACACAGCTGCAACATATCCAACACAAAACTTCAGGCGATACTCAAATCCACAAACCCCCAAACCCACAAATCATAATAACAATGCTATTGAAAAAAAAATTGACCAAACCAAAAACTCAAATTTTATATTATTCACTAATCGATACATTACCTTTGTTTTCTTAATCTTATTTACAAATGATATTTACTTTCCATTAATCAACTCAATACACATATCCCTCTATTTTTTAGTTCTAAGCACTACGTAGTTCCGGTGTATGGAGGTCCTAATGCTCTTCCCTGTAACGCCTTCGTGATCCAACCCTAACATACCTCTCAAGGTTGTTGAGTTTGTGTCAATGTCAGTAGGGATATCGACAACCAGTGTTATGGATGGTTCTGCCTAGGCACACCTTCTCCATCGGATCTTTATTTGTCCGTCTTGCCTCTCTTCGCACATTGTGGCCTCCCAGAACCTGCAACCCTCCTTGTTAAGTTCCTTCAATTAGAAATTCTGGTCACTCTAAGGCACGCATAAAAGTTTCTCTTCGATTTCTTTTTTGTATTTATTTGGGTCTTGGTTGGGCATCCTTTCTTATTGGTGTGGTCTGTATCCTTTTACCTTGGTTTGAAGCACCAACATAAAACTCATCAACAACCTGAAATTTAATACATATATTTCTAAAAACTACACAAGTTTTGTCAATATCAAAACATAACAAAACTTCGTAAAAAGAAACAAAACACACATACCAAACCTGTTTCCATACCACGTTTTCGAACTGTCTCCAACAATCTATTCATCCAATGCAATATTCTGGAAATTTATCAATTGCGCTTCGGGTGGAACAAAATGCTCAACAAAACCATAACCAAGAAAAAATAAATCATCTTAACTTCTAGTAAAAAACTAAAATCACAAAACAATAAAACAAACAATTTACCATTTGTACATCAACAAGTAATAATTACCTGCAGCATGTAAACACAACCATCACAGTAAACGTTTGTTGTACCTTTTCCTTTCTTCCAAGTCATTCTGAAGCTTTTTGCCACAACTACGTAACAAAAATGATAAACTATGACTACCCCAACAATAATACCCAAACCACTTAAGTTGTCAACAATAATTAAACATTACGGGAAACACTTTCCGCTACGTTTTGGAAATAAATCTCACATATCCCTACCAATAGTAAAGGCTACAAAAATGGAGAAACAAGGGATCTTTTTCTTGTGTTTTCGCATTAGAATTTTGTATAATCGAATTCATATCCTTTGTCCTTTACCTATGTATTCACACATTGAATATTTCCCATTTCCTCCTTTAAGTTAATATTTTCAACCATCTGTACTCAATCCCAACCCTAATAAAAATCATTTTCATTTATATCAAAACTTGATTTCCAACAAAAAAACCACTTACTCGAGTCGTCCCACTTACCCAATAACTCACTCAATATATTTCTACTAGTTTAACATTTACATTCACATCTAAAAACCACGCAAATGGAGTCTTCGCAATCAATGACCGATGTAGTCTGTCAAGCGTTCGTTCAAGTACATATAGTACTTGTCGAAAAAGAGTGACGACGGTCAACTGCATCAACCAAAATAAATAAGCAAAACTACTAAAACCCAATACCAAAACAAAACGATACGATACGAACCCCAAACCGAAACCCAAACCAAAAAACCATGGAACGAAATGGAACGACAAACCAGTTACCTTCGTCGTCGGACAATGCTCACCAGACCTTGCCATTGCGCACTATAACATCTACGAAAAACACCACCTTTATGAAAATGGAGGGAGACAACACGACGCACAGAGAACCATCACAGAGAAAGCAAAATGAAGAGGCAGGGAAACGAGACCTTCATTTCCAATGAAACAGACAGGGGTATTTTGAGATTCTCACTTAAAACAAAACTTACGTACTTCCATTTCGACAGTTTTTAAAAAAAATTAATTTTAAAGTAAACCAATAAACATGCGACACGTAACGTTGTAAAAAAAGTATTCAAAATTCGTTGTTAGAATATCGCGATCTATACAAAAATATGAAAGCTTTTTTCAGCAATATTGAGTGCCAGATTTTGGTAAAAGTTAAAAAAAACTATGATATTTTTAAAATTAAAAAGAATAGTAGGGAGGTGTAAAGAGCATTTGGGATTGGAGGGAGCGACTCTCCCAACTAATTATCCACTTAAATAATTTGTATAACTCTCACCCAATTAATTAATTTTAAGTCTTTCTTATAGTTTAATATAGCTTTAATTAGCTGTCCCACATTTATGATCCGATCCCTAAATTTTTTATTATCTAAGCTTTTAGTTCTTATTATATATATACTTTTTTAAATTTTATTGTAATTTACTCACAAATTCTTAATTATTTAGTTTACTAATATTGTTCTTAATTAATTACTTACCCTTTTTAAACTATTTTACTGGAAAGAATATAATTTCGATGCAATTCTTAAAGTTATCAATAAATATAATAACAAGAAAAAAGATAAAACATCAATTTATGTAATTTTTGGGAATAAATAAAATTAGAAAAAGATGACGCTACTGTTTGAATTTTAGTTGATTCAAACTTTTAAACTATACCAATATGTTTGATTTTTTTTTAATTCAGAAAAAATTTCTTCCTAAAAATTTATTTAATTTCAAAAATATAATAAATAGTTTGTTTCTACTTTAGTTTAATTTAATTCAACTTAATTTTTAACCGAAATTAAAAAAAATAATAGCTTATTAGCGAACCCCAACTCTTAAAACTAAAGATAAAAAATTACAATTAGGGCATGTTTTTTATTTTCAATTATTTGAAATATTGCTATCAATTAGTTAAATATTAATTACTAGTGATAAAAATCTTAAGTTACTCTATGTCTAATATAATTTTTTTTTGTTTCAATAATCCAAAATAAATAAAAACAAAATAACGTGCAGCTTAATTAACACACAAATAAAAATGGAATCGAACATATATTATTATTTTCTATAACAATTGGGATACATATTATAACTTATTTTTTAAGATATATTTGTTTTCTTATAATATTAATTTTCAGTTTTCATGAAAATATTGGTTTACATCTTGTAATCTATATTTTTTTATGGTTTTTTTTACATTTTTATCATACATATAATTTATTATGCCAATTCTTATCTTTGATCAATATCACTTTAAAAAAAATCATAAACTAATAATTATAATTATATATATAAAATAATATCCATAATTATGTCTATCAAATTATATTCAATAAATAACTTTAATAATAATATTTTTAAAACATGAATATTTTGAATTTTTAACTACTTAACAATATCATTATTACTTTGTCATGCAAATAATATCATTATATACTAATCATGCAAATAATATTATTATACCAATCATGCAAATAATATGATTATTCTATTTTTATATTCAATTTCAATAAAGTAGATATGAGTCCAAAAGCTTTTATAAGATTTTAAGTGTATATAAAGATTTTATAAATATATATATATATATATATATATATATATATATATATATATATATATATAATAATATGTTATTATGTAAAGAAGTTTTAAACTATTCTTTCATAACTGATAACATCTTTTAACTTCTTTTTAATATTTTTTAAAAGCCAATTACCAGACTCAATTCAGTGAATATTTAGAAAAGGGTAATAATTCATTGACACGACTCGGTGTCACTTACATTCATAGGGTCGATGTAATTTTTTTTTTTTTAAATAATTGGATACTGATTGAGGGTAAAAAGGGAAGAAAGCTAAATTTTGGTTTTTTCTTTTTTTTGTGAATGAAAAATATATTCATAAATAAATTAATAATTAATAGTAAAATAAATAACTTTAATAATAATACTTTTAAAACATAAATATTTTGAATTTTTAACTACTTAATCATATCATTATTACTTTATCAATCATGCAAATAATATCATTATACCAAGCAAATAATATGATTATTCTATTTTTATATTCAATTTCAATGAACTACATAGTGCAAGGGGTTTTATAAGATTTTATAAATATATATAATAATATGTTATTATTTAAAGCAATATATATTTTTTGTTTTTCATAATTATAAAGTGGGTTTACTTACACTAAAATTGAAATTGGTTAGATTATTTAAAAATAAGTCTATGTATTTTTTAAAGGTTTTAAAGTATTCTTTCATAATTGATAAGATCTCTTAAGATTTGAAAACCTCAGTGAATATTTAGAAAACCTTGATTAGTGGAAGATGTAGGTCCTCGGCTGCAGTCCTTCCCCTCTTCACCGTCTCCCTCTTCCATTCAAGTCAATAAGCAAAATTTGATAAACGTCAACCACAGCAAAAATTAGAAAATTAGAAATATGTACCTGTCGCAAGCATTTACTCATTCAGGCTCCAGAATTCCAGTTAGCCTCGGAGGCCTTGAAAAACATCTCGAAAGACTAGAACAGAAGTTTGTAGTAATCTTTTTTTAGCCGGGCTAATGTATAATGGAAACATTATCATAAATAATAGATGATTTGAATCTGTATAATTGTGGTTGCGTGTCTGCATATAAAAAAGAAAGTTAAACACTAACAGGTTCATGCAAGGTTTGAATATGGTATGGTCCCACGAGAACGGATCTAATTTTAACGGCTGTAATTGTAACTATGAAAATGGTCTCTTCTTTAGTTCGATTGTATAAACAAACCGTTCGAACCTAAATGTTATTATGTTATTGTTATGAGAGGTTGTACGGGATGTTTAATATGATTTTTATAGTAATGTTCGAAAAGTAGATAAACTAATTCTAGACGTATATTTGCCTGACTGAAAACATAAAAAATACAAAAGAATATCAACTTGTCAAACAATACTATAACTATGATATAAAAACTGAAAGATAATACCGGAACAAGTACCACCATAGGTATTTCAACATTTGCAGCCTGTTCACAAGGCTTCCCAGTATCCCATGTTTCAATTGGTGCAGCTTTATCATTGTGTTTCTCCAATATATCAGCACAAGGCAAAATTATTCGTGATAATGGACAAAATTGTTGCACATAAAAACCATGTAGCATTCTTTTAGCCCAAAGAAAAAATTACAGCACCAAAACACTTCCATATACTGAAATTTATAGAACAAATTAGGATTAAACAATTATGCATTAATGATAGCCGCCATAATAGTTCACTTTACTTATATGTGATGTAGGAAAATGATAATCACCATTGGCTTCAAAAAAGGGAAAGATAAGAAGAAAGAGTAATCGAATTTATATTTGTGTTTACGTTAAGAAAGAAGGGAAAATTTTAAATAATATTATAAGAAAAAATATATATTTATTAATTTTATTTAATTTAATTATGTGGTTGATAAAAATTTCAATCAGGTTTCTCAATTTTTTTTAAAATGTAATAATATGATCGCTTTTCATCCAAAATATTTAATGACCATAAAAAATTAAATTGTATTTAAATAAATATAATATTAAATAAATATAAAAAATTGCATTAAATTATTATTTCTCTTTATATATATATATATATATATATATATATATATATATTATTTAATACACACGTAAAAAAGGTTACCACCTAATCATTCTTGCTACCAATTCTTGACAAATCTTGCTTCACATTGCTTGTGGTTGCCACCTCAATGCCACCACCACCATGTCCAACCTCTACATTTTTTTTCTCTCTCTATTAAATTTCTTTTCTCATAGGAATGAATATTATTATCTCACACAGTAATATTCCGTTTTTCCTTCAATATTGTGATCTGGAATGTATTTTACTTTTAGTATTTTGAATGGTATGTTTTGAAATATATTTTTTATTTTATATTTTGAATTATGTATGCTTGAATACAAATTTTATATTTGAAATGTATTTTTTATTTTATATTTTAAAATAAACATTTATATTTTGAATTTTCGATTTTAGAACTCAAAATAAAAACTTTGAAGACAAAATTATAATTTTTAAGTGTATTAAAGTTCGTTATGAAATTATAGAGGTGCAGGACATAGTTTGACTTTTCGTTTTTGGGTCTTAGGATGGGCTTTTTTGTTGTTGGGTCGAAAACACATTTTGGAAAACCAAAAATTGTGATGTGTGAACTTAGCAAGTAATGGGTGTTAATAGTAATAACCTTTTTCCCTGATTTGTTAGAATTGAAAGTTCCCCTTCTTCAATTCTTCTTTTTCTTCCTCTTTTCAAAGTTAAGGATATATTATCATATTGGTTTTTTATTATGTATTAAGTAATCTATCTTCTCCTTCATAACAAAGGAAATAAACTCTATCATGAATTATAATACTTTAACATGTTTTGAATTATGATACGTGCACAAGTAATCAAAACTTGGTGATTTTATTAATTTATTTACATTGGGGTTTTGTGTTATTCATGTGATTAAATAAAGCTTAATTACTAAAATTTATTGATTATATTATTGAGAATCTCTTAATTTCAAAATATTCTTATCATATATAATTTAATAAGATAGATAATCTAAATGTGCTGTGTTAAAGTTGATAATTAGAAAAGTAACCTAACCTTAGTGTAAATATTAAGTTATATGACATATATTTTATGAACAACTAAAATTATATAAATATAAATTAAAGTCGATTGAAATTCTTACTGCCTTTTCGTGATTGAAGATTCACCATGACTTAATAGGTGCAAAGAAGAACTACATAGAGTGTTGCCATCTAAAATCATAATTTTGCAACAATTTAAGTATTAGTCGTGACACACTTTAATCTTGAATTTAATAAAATGAGATCACTAAGGAGTTAAAAATAATGAAACTAGTTTATAATAAAACTATTTATAAATAATCTATTTAATATTAAAATAATTGAGTTTTATTATTTTTAGACTACTATTACTTCTAAAATATTATTTTATGAGGTTTTACAATTAATACAAATATAATGTATATTCAATCTTTCAAAACAATGTGTAAATTTTTTAAGAAAAATAAAAATATTATATTAAATAATAAAATCTTTGGTATATATATACCTTAACGTCTCATACTTATATTTTTGAAATATCATGTGCTTATCACTTACAAGATCTTTTACAAAGATATTTATTTGATTTTTTACTCACGTATATCATTTAAACATATATCTGACAATTGTAGGTGGACACCAAAACACCAAAAAATAAAACTAAAGGATAAGTTTATTTGTTTGAAGCACATGAAAAACACTAGAATGAGGTTGAATAATGTTATTGGAAAACTTTTTCGCAATCAATCCATTATAGCACCTTCATTGAGATTGAAAGATTTTATGAAGATTGTTTAAAGACTTGACTTTGAAATAAATTTAAGCAATGTGTTCTTTTCAAATGCTATTCTAGAATTAAGAGATATTCATTGTAGAGTTTAAATAAGACTTGCTTTTTAATAAAAGGCGTTTACGCAGTGTTCACTTGAACAGATTTTACTGTTCACATGGGTTTGCGAGCGAAGAAAAGAAACGACAGTGTTGTTCACTTTCATCGATTTGCGACGACGGAATTGAGGAGATTTGTGGGATACCTCCTTTTTGTATCACTCACAGAACTGAGAAGATTTGCAGTGAATTGAAGGGAAATGACTTTTTTGTCCTTAATACATATCATAATGCCAGCTGAGAAAAAGAAAGATATAGGATTCCTTAACTGGATAATCCATTCCAGGCATGCTTAATAAATAATCTCGCACAACAGTTGATCTGAGACATTATTGCAGTGGAATGCGCGTCTTTGAAGGTGAAGAAGATGATGAATAGTGCTTCACCATTGAAATTGAACGAAGCGTATTCGGTTCCAATTGTCCAGTATTCGATTCCAGGTTTGCGAAGGATTCACAAAGAAGTTGTATTCGATTCCAAGCCTAGTGGTATTCGGTTCCCCATTCTTGCAACAACGTTGTATTCAGTTCCAGCCTCCGTATTCGGTTCCATGTTTGTGTGCCGTCAATTTCAGCATTGCAGGCAACCTGGGCGTGGAGGTGGAGGCGGCCTGAAGTTTCACGAAGGTGGAGTTTCGTTGGTGGTGGACGACCGATATGTCATCAAGGTGGACGATTAGCCTTGGTCCATGATCCGTGATGGTGGAGGATGCACAAAGCTCCATCCCATGCTCCTTCAAGCAGTCATCGAAGCTGGAGAAGGAGATCAAGCTGGACAGGTGCGCGTCGATGCCGTAGAAGAGGGCCTCGTCGGCGAGCTCTTGTTTGGAGAAGCGTCGCACAGTGGATGAAAGGTGAGAGGTGAGGAGGAGAGAGGAGGACGGAGAAGAAAAAATGACTTTATTTAATTAATTAAACTATATTATTTTAAAGGTTTAATCCTTTAGTACATCCCTATTTATGTACGAATGTCTCAATTGGGTCCTCGTTTTTTAAAGTGTATCAAAATGGTCCTTAATTTTGAAAATTGATATCAATTGAGTCCTTTCCGTTAAGTTGGCTGGACGGCGTTAAAAAAATTGATGAGTGGATGCTGAGATGACGAACGGACGCTCGTCCACCAGCGGACGAACGCTCGTCCATCAGCGAACGAACGCTCGTCGACCACCGAACGAACGGTCGTCGACCACCGAACGAACGGTCGTCCAGTGTGGAACGAACGGTCGTCCAGCAGTAAGAGGTCGACGAGCGTTCGTTTTCTGGTGGACGAGCGTTCGTTCTCTGGTGGACGAGCGTTCGTTCGCTGGTGGACGAGCGTTCGTTCGTCATCTCAGCATCCACTCATCAATTTTTTTTAACGCCGTCCAGCCAACTTAACGGAAAGGACTCAATTGATATCAATTTTCAAAATTAGGGACCATTTTGATACACTTTAAAAAACGAGGACCCAATTGAGAAATTCGTACATAAATAGGGATGTAGTAAAGGATTAAACCTATTTTAAAGTATAGCGTAACAAGTTTTCTATTTAAACTTTTATCATCAAAGTAAAAGTACATTTTAATTTTTTAATCTTAAAATTATACTAAGCTAAAATATGGAATTGTTTAAATAATTATTAATTTTTTTACACTTTAAAAATTTATTTTATTAATTATTTTTAATTTTTTACTTTTTATAAACATTTTTTACAATTAAATATAACATTAACAATTATCATTTTATATTACTTTAATAACTAAGAGCATTTTGGTAATCTTTAGTTTCTATCAATTAAACAAATTTTTTAAATCTGTCACATCAATCAAATCCTACACTAATTCTCACAAACTTTACTTGCAAATCCACTCTCAATTACCTCCAAATCCACTCAAACAGATGATCACGGATGTTGTCCAAGTCTTCAAATACTTGATTGGGACAACGAACACAATGGGAAAAATATGGCTCGTTCACTGGTTTTGCGTGTTCTTTAACATATTTTAAGAACTCAAAAACCCCTCTTTCATACTCTTCACTAATACGACGCTGATGAATCCAGCTTCGATCCATACTTCTCTAAATAATTTTAAGACATCAAAAGCCATGAAACCACGTAAAAAATAAAACTAACATACTAATCCAAAACCAACAAACACAACCACAAAAATAAAGCTAACTTACGAATCCATAACACACACGAACACATATAATGTAATACATTGATGGGAATAAAATCTAACCTCGAAATGGTGTCGTTGACGAAGAAGATGAACTCTCGTTGATCACGAACGCAAAAAGCCTAAAGAAAATCGAAAATATCGGTCACAACAAATGAAAAACAAAACAAATGAGTATGAAAACACTTTCGCAAGCATTAAACGACTAAAAACTAACCTTATTTAATTGTTCGCACTCGTACTCGAAGAACAGAGTTCGAGGAGAAATGAAAGCGCAAAGAAACATTGAAACCGTGTTATGTTTTTTACATTCAATAAAACAGATTCTACATCAAATTCTAGAGGGATTCGACGTGATATTTGAATATAACGTCGAAGTGTAAACAATTCGACGTTCTATGGTGGTAAATATTTAAACCAACGCGCCACTCTTTTTTCTTTTTTTCTTTTAATCTAACTATAATAAGACGTCAAATTCTGCGAAGGCTTCAACATTTTATTTGCTAGCCAGAAACCAAAGGGTCACTCCCTTTTTTATTATTTGTTTCTTTTTTCTTTTAAACAAACAATAAAAAGTCGAATTATTGGGGACTTCGACGTTTTATTTGCCAGCATGAAGCCAAAGGGTCACTCCCTTTTTTATTCTTTTTTTCTTTTTTCTTTTAAACAAACAATAAAAAGTCGAATTATTGGGGACTTCGACGTTTTATTTGCCAGCATGAAGCCAAAGGGTCACTCCCTTTTTTATTCCTTTTTTCTTTTTTCTTTAAAGCTCCCTTAAAACGTCGATCTCCCAGATGCTTTGACGTTTTATTTGCCATCCAGAAGCAAAAGGGTACTTCTCTTCTTTATTCTTTTTTTCGTTTTCTTTAAAGCTCCATTAAAATGTCGAACTCCTAGATGCTTCGACGTTTTATTTGTCATCCAAAAGGCAAAGGGTACTTCTCTTTTTTTTTCTCTTTTTTTCTTTTTTTCTTTTAAACCAACCCATAAAACGTCAAATTCTTATGGGCTTCGACGTTTTATTTGCCAGCATGAAGCCAAAGGGTAACTCCCTTTTTTATTCTTTTTTTCTTTTAAACCAACACATAACACGTGGAACTCTTTGGGGCTTCGACGTGATGAACATTGGAGTGGTTGGATGCATTAACGATGTGTTGTTACCAACGAAGTTATGGACGTCGAATTCTAGGAGGCTTCAATGTCAACTTGTTGATATCAGAAGCCTAAGAGATCTATTACTTTTTCAGAGAATGAGGTTTGAACGTCGAATTCGGCTGGGCTTCGATGTTCATACTAGATGGTAGTTAGTAGGCATAATTATATGATGTACTACTTATTCATTATGTGTTGTTACCAACGGAGTTATGCAAGTCGAATTCTTGGAGGCTTTGATGTCAATTTATTCATATCAAAAGCCTAAGATATCTATTACTATTTTAGAGAATAAGGATTGAACGTCGAATTTGGTTGGGCTTCGACGTTCGTACTAGATGGCAATTAGTAGGCATAATTACACGATGTACTGCTTATTCATGATGTGTTGTTACCAACGAAGTTATGCACGTCGAATTCTAGGGGTTTTCGACGTCAAGTATTCATCTATAAATATAGCTTGCATTTCCCATAACCACTTGCCTCCTATTTCTCTAATGAACATATTAGGATCCATGTTTTTTATTTCCTTTTAGATTTCGAAGCATTTCTTTTCTTTAAATTTCAATTTGCTAACTTGAATTTCAAAGTGGCGCATTCAACTTCAGTTCATATGAAGGTTCAACAAAATGTTTTTTACAGTACAGAAATGATTAAGATATCTTACTGAAAGGAAAGTTCTCAAGAAAAAGAAATATGGCTCACAATATGTTTAATGCTGAAACAATTTTAAGAACTAAAATAAATCTGTAAAAAAGTGTTCAACTTCATCATTTAGCAATGTATGATTCATTTTTTAAATTCTCTTGAAGTTGTTTTCTACCGTTAGATTTCAGAGCTAACTGATATCTTACAGTGGAAACAACTTGAAGACAATTTAAATTATGAATCAATGTACACATTTGACGTCGAATATTGACTGCATCCGATGCAAAGACATGAACTTTATTCATTTTTGAAGTTCCCTGGTAATGTATTTGATGTCGAATTCTCTTCACAACCGACGTCCTATATCATAGAGGATTTCTAAAAGAAATCCACTTTTACAAAACATAGCGTCAAAATTGAACACCAAACAAGAAAGAATACATTATAACGAAACACAGGAAAAAAAAATAACAAACCAATGGAGAATGTTTTTGAAATTCATAAGTGTTAACATTTTCCTCTAGTTTCCCACCATGCCTTCATCGTTAGCAAAGAAATGTCTTCGTTTAGTGGATAAATTGATGGAAAACCAACGGAGAAAGTTAACATGAATTTGTTTAGGGATGCTATGTAGTGTAGATATTCACGTCGAATATGGAAAGTATCTGATGTTATATGTGCATGGGAAAGAGCACTTGGTTAGTCTTGATAAATGTTGTTGTTTCAAACAAACAAATTCACATCGAATTTGGACACTACTCGACATCTACTTTATATGGGAAAAGACAATTTGTTGGTCATGATAAATGTTGTTGTTAGAAACAAAGATATTCATGTCGAATTTTGGAAAGTATTTGACGTTATCTGTGCATGGGAAAAAGCATTTGTTTAGTCTTGATAAATGTTGTTGTTTCAAACGAATTTGAATTATTCATTTATTAAGTTTTCCTGGAGAAATCCAAATCTATCAACCTTTTTCTTTGGATTTCTATCATTCCTTCAAGCTTTTCACCATGACAAAGAATTAAACCACAAAGAAATGACTCACTTTTGTGACCTTGAAGGAGCTAATAGAAACCCAAAGAAAAAAGTTAACAAAGGGAGTTGTTACGAGAAATTTTATAAAAGGTGTAGAGGTTATCCAAGGCTCCGAAACTGTATTTACAGAAAATTGAGGTGTACATTGACGTCGAATGTGGGTTATAGTCGATGTCCTATATGCAGTGGGAAGCAAATATTTTGTAATTGATGTTGTAGGGTTCCGAAATTCTATTTAAAGTGAAACTATAGGGAATCAAATCACTATTAAGTATTTATTTATTTTTGATTGGACGTGTGATGTTTCCTAAGCTAATGTTATGTGATTACTAAAGTCATTGTTTAACGTCGAACTGGTGCATGGCTGGACGTTATTTCCTTTTAGACGGCGGTTTGAGTTTTCAAACGACGTGGAACGATTGAATTTATTTACAACAATGTCACCAGCCATTGTTAACGTTGGTTGTTCTGTTATTTGACATTGACGTTATACACGATTTTTTACTAGTAAATTATAATAATTATATAATAAAATGATATAAAAACTACAATTATATATGTATATATATAAAAGACACTCACAACTAACATATTTATTTTAAAAAATATATTTTATTGTTATTATTATTTAACAGTAATATTTAAACCGTACAACAACTCCGAATACAATTATTTATTTGTAATCATAATTCCACTTTCTTAAATAAAACAATTATTTTAATATATCATAAAATTACAAAACAAAAGTGTCATGTAAAAAAGTTATTTATATATTTATATATATAACTTTTACTAAAAGAGGTAGGTTACCCTTTAAATATAAATACGTTTTATCTTTTAATTAAAATAGTTAACCACATTTATTTAAAAAATATATTTAAGTTATATTTCATTAATTACAATATATTATTAAACAATAAATAAATAAATAAAACTATCCGTCTATTTATTTATTCACCAAAATATAATCACACAAAACTTAATTTATTTTATTTATTACTTTTATCGGTGTTACAATTTTCACTATATAAATATTACTGTATTAAAAAAATAGTTTCATTATTTGTTTTAAGATTATTAAAGTCTATTTTAATATAACTAAATTTGTTAATTCTGAGTAGATATAAAATCAAGTCAGTTAAATTTTTTAATATAATGAAGGTTGATAAATATGATTAGGCTCAGTTAAATTTAATTAGATATTATAAATACTAATGTAAAATTAAACTATGCATCAACGGAGGACATTATTAGTTCGGTATAGTATGCTTAAACATATAGGTATACATTTAAATAAATAAAAATGTAAATAGAATGGTTTCTATCATTTCAAATCTAATGACACACTTATTCAATCTTTACTTTTAATAATTAATTTATGAGAAAATTTATTCTTAAATTTGAGGTATAACATTTATTTTGTCTCTATTTTTTCTAAAAATGTCAAGTTGCTTCTTTAATTTTTTGTCCTAATTTAATTTTTATTTTTGAAAATGGATTTGTGAAAAATTGATGTAATTTGATTATTTTCGTTAAACTTTTTTGAAGATGATTAATGATTTTCAACTAAATTGTAAATCAGAAATAAATTGCATCATTTTTCATAAATCAGATTAAAAAAAATCAAAGACCAATTTGATATTTTTAGACAAAAACATAAACTAAATGATTAATTGACTAATTAAACTTAAATATGTGTGTGTGTTTTAAAAGTGTTTTTTTTTAAAATATTTTTGAACTATTGTTCAATAAAGTTAAAGATTACATTAATATGTAAGTAATAATTATATTTGAATAATTAGTTTTTATTGAAATATGATTAAAACCACCAAATGAAATAAATATTACAAGGTTTATGTTTTGCATAACTTTTTATCTTCAAGTTTTAATAATAAAAAAAAAAGTTATCACGCCATTTTCCATTTCATACATCACTCTTTCTTTCTTCTATTTTTCATTTCTCTCTTATTCTATAATTTTTGTACGGTGTATTATATAAATTACAATTCAACACAATTTTCGCCTTGTAGTTTTATCATCAGGTTCATTTCTAGAAAAAAAAACGGTTCAATATGAATTCTCCAAACCAAATTTAGTTTTTAAATATCTTATAATTTAATTAAATTGGAACATTGTAAAGATATATATATATTATTATTATATATTATTGATGCCATCCACTCAGATAACAAATATGAATAAAATGTTTGTCCAAATGTGAAAATAAAAAATGAGAACAAGAAATTGATGGAACTTAAAGTACATTAGTCCTATTCTATATAATAAGTAAAATAATATATAGTAATATAAAACAGCATGCAAATGAATTTCTCCTCCATCCGTCAAAAGGGGACAACAATAGTAAAATAAAATCTTTGTTATGCAGAAAAGGAAAACAAGGTCAACGGTCAATGTCGCACATTTGCAACATTTTTCTGTCCATTAGTTTTCCTCTCTCTCTCCCCTTCACACACACAAACTAGCGCGACCTTTTCAACCCTCTTTCCCCTGAGTTTTTTTAGAAAACCAGCGTAAAGAAAAAAAAGCCTAACAAATAACAGGTCAATAACTATCAAAATCCAAAATTAAGAAATTAAGCAAAAGAAAAATCCAAAAAACAAAAATCACAAGGCGGATAATTCTCCAATGTTGTCTTTGCATCTTTTATCGTTCTGAAACAATTTTCGTTTTTTGTTTTCGCGGACTGAAAGCAATTACCACTCGTCGTCACAATCACAATGGAAAATAACGTCATTGAGAATTCTAGCAGTGTTCCTCATAAAGAGGAGAACATCAACACTGGCGAAACTACTCAGTTGCCGGTTCCGGAATCTGAAGACAAACCCGACACTAAATCCGATGCCAAACCCGAAGCCGAAGCCGAAGCCGAAGCCGAAGCCGAAGCTGAATCCGATGCGAAACCCGCCACCGAACCCGATGATGCCAAACCCGACGTGGAACCCGACGGCGAAACTGAAAAGGCCACAGATTCGGAAGGAGTTACTGAAAAGGAAGAATCCAAAGAAGAGGAGGAAAAAGAAAAGAAAGAAGAAACTGTCGAGGCTGAACCGGAATCTCCGGTTCCGAGTCTCGAGAAGGTTTTAGATGAGATTGACCAATTTCTCGTGACATTACAACAAAAAGTCCATGCCAAAGAATCAACACCATTGGAAATCCCTAATTTCATCCCCGTTTTCTTGCATCTGGTGGAACAGAAGATAGTGAAGTACGACACGGGTGAAATGAAATGGGGAGAAACAATTGAAGACGATTCCTCGCTTTTGGGATGCGCGAATCGCATTTCAAGGCTGATGAACCATTTCATAGAGTACTCGCGATCTCATGCAGAGAAAGAACAAGAGGACGAGGAGAAGGTGACGGTCCGAATAGACTTCATGATCAACGGCGTCAGCGTGATTCAGCAGCGTGTGATGTCGTTTTTGGAGGACGAGTTCCGTACACTGATGGAAGAATCTAGAAACCCAAATAAACCAGACTCAAAGGGAAAACAACAGGTGGCAGACTCCTTAGAGTCGGAGCCACTCGAAGAAAGTATTCCCGAATTCCCAGGTTTCGCGGAGGAAGCCATTGCGAATCTGAACAGAGTCGCCAAGGAAATGGTAGCCAGCGGTTACGAGAACGAGTGTTGCCAAGTCTACGCACTTTCGCGGAGGCATGCGTTTGAGGACGGCATGAACAAAATTCTTGGGTACGAGAAGCTCAGCATAGACGAGATTCAGAGAATGCAGTGGGAGACACTGGAGCGCGAAATCCCCACATGGATCAACACCTGGAAGGAGTGCACCTCTGTATGGTTCCCGGGAGAGCGAAAGCTAGTGGAAATGGTGTTCGGCAAGGAAGCTGACACCGTGGTGAGCCTCATGGGCAACATTTCCCGCTCAATTGTCATTCAGCTGCTTAATTTCGGGGAGAGCGTTGCCATGACAAAGCGCGCCGGCGAAAAACTCTTCAAACTCTTGGACATGTACGAGACTCTACGAGACGCCATTCCAATAATGGAGACCTTGTTCCCGGATGACATAATGGGGGAAATCAAGACCGAAACGACATCCGCAAAATGTCGTCTCGGAGAGGCAGCAGTGTTAATATTCTGCGACCTGGAGAATTCGATTAAATCGGAGACTGGAAGAACTCCGGTGGCGGGAGGCGCGGTTCATCCTCTGACACGTTATATCATGAACTACCTAAGGTTAGCGTGTGAGTATAAAGATACATTGGAGGAAGTGTTCAAAGAGCATTCGAAAATCGAGCGTGCGGATTCAACTAGCAGGCCTCGCTACGAAACCGAGGAGAGCAAACCGAAGAACGAGAACAAACACAAAGAGGATGAGTCGCCGTTTGCAGCACAATTAATGCGGGTGATGGAACTTCTGGACTCGAATCTGGAGGGGAAGGCGAAGCTGTACAAGGAGGTTGCGTTGAGCTGCATTTTCATGATGAACAATGGAAGGTACATAGTGCAGAAGATAAAAGGTTCTGCGGAGATCTACCAAGTGATGGGAGAAACGTGGTGTCGTAAGAGATCGACGGAGCTGAGGACTTACCACAAGAACTACCAGGTGGAGACGTGGAGCAAGATTCTGAGCTACCTGAGCCCTAAAGGATTAAGCGATCACGGGAAGGTGCAGAAGCCGGTCCTGAAGGAGCGCTTCAAGGCGTTCAACGCAGCATTTGAGGAGATTCACAAGACGCAGAGCATGTGGGTGGTGAGCGATGAACAGCTTCAATCGGAACTTAGGGTTTCCATCTCTGCACTTGTTATTCCTGCGTACAGATCCTTCTTGGGGAGGTTTTCGCAGTATTTGGACCCGGGCAGACAAACCGAGAAGTATGTAAAGTACCAAGCTGAGGATATAGAGACTTACATTGACGATTTGTTCGACGGGAACGCGCACGGGCGTCGCTAGCTAGGAACAAACGCACACAACACAGTGGATCAACGAAGAAAGAGAACACTTCAGGGAAGATGGACACGTGGCAGCACCTGCGTCCGTGTTCAGGCTTTTTCCTTGATTTCGTGCTTCTGTTTCCGCAACGCGGGCGAATTGGGTCGTTTGAATGTAATCTGATGATAGTATTATTATTATGACCTTTGTTTTGTATACATGCAGGATTAATTTGGTTAGTCTTTAGGGTGAGTGACTGAGTTCCCATCTCGTGTTCAATTCATCACCATTTTCTTTGCCTTTTCTTACTTAATTTGAATTCTCGACTGAGTTTGTATAATTAATTTTCTTCATCTTTAGATGTTTGATATTTCTAGTTAATAACTCCTATATATTCTTGTACCTCGTATTTGAATTATATATGGAAATAAACACTTGTAATGTAATAATATATAATATAGTAATCTAATCAAATTGAATGCACTAATCAAATCAATTATAACTTTATAATTTGAGTATTCAATTAATATATATATATATATATATATATATATATATATATATATATCACAAAAACA
>NW_025912461.1:30826-47825 GCF_018835915.1 Vigna umbellata
TCTCTGTGATTCATTGTGTTTGAGTCTGGGTGTGTAGAAAGATGGGAAAAGGTGGATCTCTGAGCGATGGCGTTGTGAAGAAGATCGTGCTATCGTACACCTACGTTGCCATATGGATCTTCCTCAGCTTCACTGTAATCGTCTACAACAAGTACATCCTCGACAAGAAGATGTACAACTGGCCATTCCCAATCTCCCTCACCATGATCCACATGTCCTTCTGCGCCACCCTCGCCGTCCTCCTCGTCCGCGTCTTCCGCCTCGTCGAGCCAGTCTCAATGTCACGCGAGGTATACCTCTCCTCCGTCGTCCCCATCGGAGCCCTCTACTCCCTCTCCCTCTGGCTCTCCAACTCCGCCTACATCTACCTCTCCGTCTCCTTCATCCAGATGTTGAAGGCTCTAATGCCCGTCGCCGTATACTCCATCGGCGTCCTCCTCCGCAAAGAGTCCTACAAAAATGACACCATGCTCAACATGCTCTCCATCTCCCTCGGAGTCGGCGTCGCCGCTTACGGGGAAGCGCGTTTCGACGCCTGGGGCGTCCTCCTCCAACTGGGCGCGGTTGCCTTCGAGGCCACGCGCCTCGTCATGATCCAAATCCTCCTCACCTCCAAGGGGATCTCGCTCAACCCCATCACCTCGCTCTACTACGTCGCCCCCTGCTGCCTCGTCTTCCTCTCCATCCCCTGGATCTTCGTCGAGTACCCTGTCCTCCGAGACACCTCCACCTTTCAGTTCGATTTCGTGGTCTTCGGGACCAACTCCTTCTGTGCCTTCGCGCTCAACCTCGCAGTTTTTCTCCTCGTCGGGAAGACCTCGGCACTGACAATGAACGTCGCTGGCGTGGTGAAGGACTGGCTCCTGATTGCCTTCTCGTGGTCAGTTATCAAGGACACCGTGACGCCGATTAATTTGTTCGGTTACGGGCTGGCGTTCCTTGGCGTGGCGTATTACAACCACTCCAAGTTGCAGGCGCTGAAGGCCAAAGAGGCGCAGAAGAAGACCGCCCAAGCCGATGAGGAGGAAGGGAGGCTGCTCGAGGAGAGAGAGGCCGACGGAATGGGCAAGAGAAACGACCAGCAGAATTAATTGCTTTAATTAATTAATTAATTGATTAATTCATTTTCTGTTTCGTTTACACAGATTCCAGAGAAAAAAAGTCGGTACGAGGAAAATAAAACCAGGAGGTTTCGATATAAGCGAATATATGGCAATGGCATCGTCCTCTCTGGCCTAATTACCGGTTCGATACGGCTTTTTTTTTAAGTTTATTTATAGATCCTCTTATGGTTGCCAATGGTGGCCGTGGATAGTTAATTAGTAGGTTTGAATTTGAGATTCCTGCTTTTGTTTTGCGTAGAGAACAATTACGTGTTACTGGAGCCAGAGTCTCTTTTCCTTTTATCATTATTAATTTTTTTTCTCCCGTTTACTTTTTTGGTTGTTTAGTTTTATGGTCTGTTGTTGTAGGAACTCGATTAATGGAATTTACATGGTTATTAATTCCCAGTACATTTCTGTTATGTGATGTTTCTTCTTCTGCTACTGTGATTTTGGGATTTATCTTGCATAACCGCTAGCTGATGAGGATCTGAAAATGGTTTAACTCTGATGAGAAACTGAAAATGGTTTAACTCCGATTTAACTCAGGCGGCGATTGGCGGAGGAACGAGAGAGCTTCTCTCTCGCGCGTAGAGAAACGACAAGGAGGGAGAAATCGACGTCGCGACCGGCAATGGTCCCGGTGGCGATTGGTGTCACCGACGACGTCTTGGACTGAGCGAAAGGTCTGACACAGCGGCTTGTTCGATGGTGGCTTTGCTCTGCCGAAGAAGACGAACGGCACAAGCAACATGGCAGAGAGTGAAGAGGCAAGCTGGCATAAGACGTGGCCTCGCCGTTTGCCACATCTACTAAAAGTTAACGCCGTCCAATTTTAAGGACTAATATTAAGAGTTTTAAAACTATGAGGACTAAAAACCATCAAAGTTTCGAATAGGGACTAAACCCAAAATCGTGTGATACTTAAGGGACGAAAAACATATTTAACCCTAGGTTTAAAAATATCTAAAATACAAAGAAGGGAGTACTCATTCAATTTTCATATTCATTTTTGTATTCACATTTTTCTTATATTTTTACCAATTACAGTGTCTATGAATATTATGTAAATGGATCTCTCTCGTCTTCATCAACAACTTAGCGATCAATACTTACAAGTGGAGCATGACTTCCTTAGAGACTTACTTTCTTAAAAACATTTGACAATCCATTGTGGCTTAAGTAAACTATTCATAAATCATAAGTCTTATAATACTTATCAAAATCAAGATTGCATCGTCATCTATGATTGCTTAGATGTATCCATAAAACAATGAGCCCTCACAACACACATTGAGGGTCTTCCTTAAAAAATGAAGAAAATCTACAAAAATAAAATAATGAAATGTAGAACAAATTTGATAAGGATTTGGAGCTTTTAAAGGTCCACCATAGATTCAAGTTGATTTAACATAAGAATGAGTTAAGTCAACTTCGAAATGAGTTGTAGGTTTTCCACGAACAATTGGAAATATTCAACTATGACCGAACTACTCATTGATATCAACAGGTCAAACAAGGTTGAATCCTACATGATGAACAAATTTTTGAATCCCTAGGCTAGGGGAGAATGAGGTACAAACAATTCATGATATTTGGCCTTTGAATGTAGTAGTAGACGCTCATACCCCATGTTTTCAAGCAAACAATTAATCTCAGGCCAACCATCAGACCACTATTGGACCATCCATTAATGTTCAATCCCACACTCGAGATGTATATACATCGACGTGAGAAGGTTGTTGGAAGTCTCACATCAATTAGAGATAAGGCCAATTTATAGTATATAAATAGGTGCAAACCTCACCTTATAAGTCGATTTTGTGAAGTTTAATTTGGCGTAAGTTCACTTCTTAACATTTAGAATACTTAATCTTAGCTTTATTGAAGAATAACTAGAGTTTAAATATGGGTTTTAACTAGGAATTTTTCAAATGGGACAAAATGAACTTTAAATCAAATCATTCACCAAAACTAGCTTTTCAAGCCGTGTTGGACGATACAAGTTCTAACCAATCGAAATACACTAAATGTTCTAGAAAAATAAGTTTAATTAGATAAACCAGTTTGTGAAATTGCCTTAGATGACTTGATGGACCATGCATGAGGTGAGTTTTAATGATATGATTAAATTCATAAATGTTTCCTAAGCATTATAACCTTTGTTTTGTGTAAGTAAAGTTTAATCAAACTCATAAATCGTCTATAGATGATACAATGAAAGGATCCTCCAATGACCCTGTAAATGATACCAACAAGGATAATTGGAGATTTTCCTGTTATAAGCTTAATGAAGGAACAAGGTGTTCTTGAAGATTGAGAAGAGAAAATGGTACATAACAAGTCGTCTAGTTAGTGTATTTGGTTTTGTCTAATGTGCTTCGTGTAACATCCCAACTCTAGGATTCACTTAAGCGCCTCAAAAACTAATTTTTTTCTTAAACGAAATAAAAATTTAAAAAGAATTAACTTATTACAAATTGAAATTATTGAATATCTATAATCCAAATGAAACATAAAGTGTAAAATAAAAATTTATTAATCCATTTTCAAGAAAACAATAAACTAGTTAAATTTTAAAAACTTTTATTGTTAGTACTAATAAGTGCATATTTATGTCCACATTTATGGTTTAAATTCAAATTTGTGAAGGAATTCTTGTTTCTAAATGGTTTATTTGAATAAGATTTGTGTCAAGTGAACTTATTGAGTTTGGGAATTAAAATGGCTTAAAAAGTTATTTTTATTTGCATAAATTATTCTTGGATATTCTAATGTTTGTTGATGCAGCTAAAGTTGAAGTTTGATTCATTTAAAGTGTGAAATTAAATGTCCAAGATACACAATAGGTCCAAAATCAGAATTTTGATACAAGGAACTAAAGGCACACCTGAATTTCACAAATACACTCTCTTTTTCAACAATGGGACATTTTCCTATTCATACCCTGATTTTCCTATTCACACCCCCTATGAGTAACTAATCAAGTTCTCCAAGATGCTCCCACGTGGTAATCCACACTAACAAAGCTGAACCAATCAGATGATGCCATGTGACATGATCCTCCACCCAAATCAACCTATGATAAAGTGTCACATCAACACCCCTGACATGTGATCATCTTCAACCCCAACCTTAGTTTCCTATCTTCACGTTGTCGACCACCGTGAGTTCATCTTCCTCGCACCATTAACCTCATCGCAACATCACCTGCAAACAGAAAAATCACCTTGCCACCGTAGATCAACCTTCGTGCATCAAGCTCTTCGCACCTACAAAAACCAGATTCATAATTGTGAAATGCAAAAAACCCTAATCTGCATTCTTCACCTCGAAACTCTTTGAACCTACAAGAAAACCCAGAAAATCACAGTCCCACCACTACTACAAAAAAAAAATTGAAATTACCAATGGAATTTTTTGACAAAAATATATTCGTGGATAAATTTGAATTAGCGACTAATTTTATCAATGGAGTATGAAATATAAGTTACCGACGAATTCATTTATGACAAACTTTTCATCGGTAAAATTCATCGGTAATGTATATTACACTTACCGACAAAAAAAATCATTGATAAATCCATGGATAATGCATATTTCACTTATCGAAGGAAAATATGTTGGTAATGTATATTTCACTTACCGACAAATTTTTTTGTTGATAAAATCTATCGATAATGTATCTTACACTTACCAACACAAATATCCATCGGTAAATTCATCGATAATGTATATCTCACTTATTGACAAAAAAATTCGTCAATAAAATATGTTGATAATGTACATTTCACTTGTCGATAGATTTTTCTTTTGGTAAAATATTTCAGTAATGTATATTACACTTACCGATGAGACAATCTGTCGCTAAATTCGTCGATAAATGAAATTTTTATTACCTACGAAAAATTTGTCAGGAAAATCAGTGGAAATGTTTCCGCCCATTTTTCCCTTCTATCAGCGAGATAGATACGCTATTTATTTTTCTCTCTCGTAGTTGTTCATCTTCTTTTTGTGAGAAAAGTCACACTGCCTCTATCTTCGTTCAGTCAGGTTGTTGCCTTCGTTCAGCCAGGTGGCCACCACCTGTGTTCAACTAGGTTGCCTCTATTCTTCTCTTTCGCAAAACAATCCAACCAAGTATTGTCACCACCACAACGTCGCACTCTAAGTCCGGCCAAAATCAATGTTTTTCACCGCCCTTACGATTAGAGACGCCCTACAGTGTTTTTCATGATCTTATAATTTTTCTAATGTGTTTATTCTTCTGGATTGGTAAAAATAAAAGAAAGAAGAAGAAGAAGAGAAGGGGAAGAAGATGAACCAGATCACGATATTTACCAATGGAACAAAAAATTTTGTTAGTAAAATCACAAAGACACAAAATTTACCAAGCACTGCGAATCTCCACGTAGCTACAGCAAAATGCGATCAACGTGTACATGTCCATCACGCCACCGCAAGAGTACCTCCACCAACACATACTCACTCTACAGAAACCCTAATTCATTGGACAGGCTCTCATATGGTCAGAGTTGGTCAAACAAGAGCTTAAATGTAATAATAAAATCTTTTGGGTCTTACTATAATTTTGGAAAAATAAGAAGGACTGAATTGAGTTTTTGGAAAAAATTCAGTTGTTAATAATTATTAGATATTCAAGATAGTTAAATATGAAAATATCAACAAAAAATATCTTTCAAATATTTCTAAAATTATCTAAATCTGTTAATTAGTTGGAAGATATTGCAGTATCAAATAAGAGATTTTATCAACAGAAAATCAGAATCCAAACTCAAACAAGTTTTATATAAAGGATCCTAGAAGAAGTAGAAGAAAAATTGAGCACTCTACATTCAACAACTCCACCACTCCTCTCACTTTTATTTTTGTCATGTATTTCACTTCATTCATAGAGGGCTAAACTTCTAGGGTTATTGCAATGTAATTTCATTATGGATTCTAAGGTTAAGTTGAATTAATGTTTTTATTTGTTATGATTATTGGATTGAGTTATCTTTCTTTTATATCTTTA
Organism: Vigna umbellata; assembly: GCF_018835915.1. The sequence goes on from NW_025912461.1 coordinate 36,965, forward strand.
TTCTCTCAATGATGTCAAAAGTAATGACTTTTACATCATAAGTTGTTTGAATCTACATGCATATTAATCATATATGTTCAAGGGTTTCTAGGTTTGATTGAGAATATACTTTGATTGAATTTAGGAACTTCCAATTGAGAATGTCCTTTGATTAGTGATAAGAACTTTAACAATAATTAAGTAAGAATTTACTTTGATTAATTAACTTTTGATTTGGTTAGGAGATTAAAGAATAGACATGAGTAAACACAATGAGATTTAATTGAGAATGTACTTTGGTTGAATTTATTGTGAATAATCTAAAAAAGTCTTGCTTTTGATTGAGAATCTACTTTGGTTAATGGTAAGATCACCCTCAAATTATTCAAGAATGTACTTTAATTAATTTGAAACTCAAACAATAATCAATTGAACGATAATCTGTGAATAACCGATGATGAATTTATCTTCAAAAACAATGGAATTAGCCTATTTTATTATAATTGTTTTAAAGTCTCTTATTTGTTCATCAATTAAACTCACAACATTCTTCAATATTAATTTTATTAGAATAGATTTTCACTTTTATTTTTAAGCAACGCATTGCATTTTACTAACCTTTCAAAGTCTTCATAAGAGTCAAGTATTTGAAAATCAATTCCGTACTCGTTGGAAAACAATTCAAGGTTACTTTAACCCTATCTAGTTTATTGACTACTGACTTGAAAATACTGAAATTGTCTTGTAAAGTAGTATTTATTTGATAGCGTCAACAGCAACGTATCCTTCTCTCGTCATCTACTCAGGTCCAAAAGTATCTGCATTCACATCTGTTCCCATATAACACAAACATTATATGATCATCGCCACAATCACAAAAAAAATATCAGTGAGTTAAGAAATCAAACATAAGCAATGTAAAATCACAAAATAAGACAACTATTGTATTGCAACCAATAACCCTCTCATAACAGTTTCCTCTTAGTAGTCTAACATCACACAAACTAAGGTCACACATAACCAATACCCCTATTCAATGTGTTACTTAGACAAGAAAGTGCCAGACATACACGATATGTCACATAGAAAAGAGAGAGTCACACAGGGAAAGAGTACTCTTTCCCATCACACAAGTATAAAAGAGACCATACCCTTAAAGGTATCGCAACCAACTATCCTAGACCACTTCTTCCTCTTTAACACATCAAGAATAACAATCTGAGTATCTCATCACTCACAATTTGCTCTCACACAACTATATATTTCCTATTCATTTCAAATTACTCTAACCGAGTACTATGATGTTACTCAGGCCAACGACTTAACCAAAACAGATAGGATAACGTCTAAAATTACCATATAACATCAAGAACAAATCTAACAGATTCATGATCATCAGGACACATGTTGATATAATTTCAAGTAAGCACAATATAATTGCCAAAAGTTAACACAATACACCCAATCACTTTACAATACCACAAATAGAGTTTTGATCACAATTATCAAACTCTTGAGTTAACTCGTTAACTTGGACAAGTTTGTATTCTTAGTCATGGCTGTCGAGTTAATTCGATCACAAACTCGGTTTCCGAGTAAACTCGTCGGACTCGTTAGCGAACTCAGTAAAATCATATAAAATCACGATTTTGCCGCAATTTCACGAGTTAAAAAAAGGTAAAACAAACAAAGAATTTGTTGAGATTAGTATTTAATGACATGATTAGGTTCCTTTTCTTCGTTGTTCTTCACTCCACCACTGTCTGCGTTTGTGGTGGCAGTTTGTAGCATTCTCGTTCGTGGTTTTCTGGTCGCGCTCTGGTGGCCTAGTTCGCACTCACCGTCGCAGTCATCGTCACGCTTTGTGGTCGTGCTTCGTTGGCTCGCAGTCGCGCACTTTAGGCGCTCGTCGTTCGCCTCATTTGTGGTTGTCGTTCGCCTTCTCGTGCTCGCACCTTGTTCATCGTCTGCCTTGCTCGTGGTCGTGCCTTTTTCGCCGTCGTGATCGTCGTCGTGCTTGTTGTCATAGCTCCTGTGTGGCGTCATTCGAGCATTGTGTAGTGGTGGTGAGTAAAAAAAATGTTTCAAAAGCCCGTGACCACTGTGTTGGAGCTATGTTTTTAGTAATCATTAAAGAGATGTGATTATACATATCTTTTTTTAATGTTTTTAGTAATCATTCAAAAGTCTGTAACCCGTGCTAAAAACTTTTTACTTTACAATTATATATCTTTAATTTCATTAAAGAACGTGATGTGACTATGTCACTGCTTATTACATAAATGACATCTTAATTTGGTTAAAGAGATTAGACGTGATGTGACCTTTGCGTGTCATTGTGTGCTTTTATTATAATGTGTTTTTATTATGTAAATGAAGTTCTGATTTTATAATGAAAATCGTGACCATTGCATGTCCCTGTGTGCTTTAATTATAATGTGCTTTTATTATATAAATGAAGTCCTGATTTATAATGAAAATCCTTGTGCATATTTGTAGGTAGTGTTGTTTTTCTTTTTTATTTTAGTATGTAAAAGAAAATATTTAATATTAAATGAGTCCTTTTGCCATTGATTTTTTAGTGAAAAAGTTTAGAGCATCTCTGGAAATGCATCAAATTCAACGGAAATTAATGTAACTACATCTCATCCACTAAGAGTAGAAGTAAAAGTGCTCCGGGAAAACGATCTGATATTGGATGGAAACATGGGTTTGACGTTAACGGTAATGGAAGAAAAGTGAAATGTAACTATTGCTCAAAGATTATGAGTGGAGGTTAAATATAAACACCATCTTGCTGGAAAAATGGAGGATTCTGAACCTTGTGCTTATGTTCAGATGAAATAAAAAATTTGATGATAAAAATAGTTGTTGAAGCCAACAATGCATCATTAAAGAAAAGAAAGATAAATATCGGTGAAGACGAGGGAGAAAGTGAGAGTCTTGAAGGAGGACAAAAGGTATTCAGTTTTAAAGGAAAAAAAAGTTGCTACTACTACCAAGGGGTAGTCCAAGCAACTATAAAACAAATGATGAAAAAAGGATACAAAGAAGAAGTTGATGCTCAAGTGGCTGAATTCTTTTACACCAGTGTAATTCCTTTTAATGTAATTAGAAATCCAGCATTTGCAAAGATGTGTGAAATGATTGGTAAGTATGGAGTTGGATACAAATCACCATCTTATCATGACATTAGAGAAAAGCTCTTGAAACAAGCTGTGAATAAAACAAATGAAATCCTTGAGGATTATAAGGAGGAGTGGAAGAGAATTAGATGTCAATTAAGTCTGATGGTTGGACAGATAGAAAAAAACGTTTTATTTGCAACTTATTGGTGAATAGTCCTAAAGGAATGGTTTCTCTTTATTCACTTGACACTTCAGACATATCAAAAATAGTTGATAAAGTTTTCAAAATGTTAGATGATGTTGTTGAGTTTGTTGGAGAAGAAAAAGTTGTTCAAGTTGTCATTGATAATGCTTCAAATTTCAAGGCAGTTGGAGAGTTGTTGATGCAAAAGAGGGAAAGATTGTATTGGACTCCATGCGCATCACATTGCATTGATTTGATATTTGAAGATTTTGAAACAAATTTAAAGGTCCATGAATTGACAATTAAGAAGGAAAGAGAGATTACCACTTACATTTATGGAAGATCAATGTTGATTTCCTTGTTGAAAAAGTTCACTAAAGGTAGAGACTTGATAAGACCGGGTGTGACTAGATTTGTCACAACTTATTAAACTCTTGCTTGTCTTCATGAATTAAAGGCATCATTGTTGACCATGTTTAGCTCTGAAGAGTGGAAGACAAGCAAGTTTGGAACTTCACAAGAGGGTAGAAAAGTAAAATATGTGGTATTAGATAGCCGATTTTGAAAGAATGTCTCCACATGCCTGAAAGTTGTTGCCCCTCTTATGGTGGCCTTAAGATTAGTGGACTCGGATGTAAAACCCGCAATAGGTTTCATTTATGAAGAGATGGATTATGCAAAAGAGAAGATTAAGTCTAACTTTAACAATATAAAAAAGAGGTAAATTTTCAAACTTTTACTCATTCAATGTTTAATTACTTATGTGTGAAATTATTTCTTCCTGATATAGTATAATTGATGTAGTTATGAAGAGGTTTGGAGAATAATTGATTCTCGATGGGATAATCAACTTCATGGGTCTTTGCATGCAGCTGACTATTTTCTGAACTCACATTTCCACTGTGAACCTAACTTTAGATGTGATGATGGTGGATGCTAGAGGACTTTTTGGAATGGAAGATGCAAAGGAGTGTAGGAAAGAGTTAAATCCTGGGGAATGGTGGGACATGTTTGGCGATGGAACTTCAGAGTTGAAGAGATTTGTTATTTGAATTCTAAGCTTGACTTGTAGTTCTTCTGGATGTGAGCGTAATTGGAGTTCATTTGAAATGGTAATTTAAATTATTTTTAATTTATAAATTTCTTTATTATTCTTCACCAAAAATATTATATTTCATTTTAGGTTCATACAAAGAGAAGGAATCATTTGCATCAAAAAAAGATGAATGATTTAGTTTATGTGATGTATAACTTCAAGTTGAAAAGTAGACAAATTCAAAAAACTGTAGCTCTTCCATTTGGTGACATTGAATCAGATGATGAATGGATAACTTAAGAGGCAGATGATGTTGTTGAGATTGATCAAGTTGAAGGTGAAAATAATGGTGAAAATATTCACTTAGATGGAACAACAATAGATCTTGCTCTAGATGCTCTTAATCTTGATAACATAATATTTGGGAACAATGAGAATGCACAATATTCATTAGAGGAAGAGTTAGACTAGGATGACGATGAAGATGATAAGTCAAGTTTATTCATATGTCAGCATTTAACATTCAAATAAGCCTTTAATAACCCAACCCAAAGCCAAACATACTTGAAGAGATCAGGAATAGAATTCACTGCTTCCACATGTCTCAACCAACCATTTGCACATAAATAATTTCACAAATTCTCATTTTCAAACATACATTGACATCACGTTGTATGCACCATAGTTCCAGTATCCATAATCAATATAAAAATCATATTTAATGTAGCAATTCCTAACAATATGCATATCAGTAAAACTGAATCCCTTTACTCATTCAAATGGGTTTTAATTCCTCTTAAACACATACTTAATCATCTGTAACTACAAAACAACTAATTTTCATCTAGTAAAACTAATTTAAGAATGCAACCCAAAACAGAGTATTACATAACAAACATGGTATTTCCTCACTCGTAGGTTTGGACATCCAATTCCACTCTTATTTAAAAAGTTACACCCAGTTTAATCAAGTCTTTCAAGTAACCACTTCCAACCAAAAGTTTATCAGATTTATAGACACATATTAAGCATTAAATTCATTCATTTAAACATACATTGCATCACCCGTATCAGACTAAGACCGAGAGTTCTATTAGTGAAATAAAATTAAAGCCACATTAACTATACTAGTTCATTGTGTTTACACAACAGAGTTACTGGTTTCTACGCATAGCTTAATCACTTAATATTTTCAACAAACAACCAATTCCCCTCACATTGATAATCAACTCTACAGTCCAGTAACGATTAGATGGCAACAAATTTCATACAATACATTAATATATATATTTGATTATTGTGAAAAATCTATAAATATTTAAAATCTTTACTAAATTAAAAAAGATTTAATAAATATTATCTTTTTATATTTACTAATATAGTTAAATAAAGTAAATATTTAAAAATATCAAATAAAATATTTAAAGATATATTTTTTCTAAATTATCTTTTATTATAAATATTTATCAATTATCAAAGTCATTTTTGTAAAAAAAAATAAAAAAAAACGTAAAATTTAATTTTTGTTGTCTATTTCATTTTTTTGATTTAGTCAATTTTTTTTGCTTTTTCATGTTTTTTATTTTACTTTTTTCATGCAAAGTTTGACTTTTTGATTATTTTTTATTTTTTAATTTATCTTTTAAAATGTCATAAAACTTTAACCTATTTATTTTCACATAAATTCAAGACACTCACTAAGTGTTTCAAAACATTGCAAAAAACTACATAATCAATTACTCAAGAAAGGGTACATGATAATGTAATTTTGAATACAAGGTAATATAATATTTTCCTTTGGATTGTTAGCATATATGCTAAATTTAATTATTGAATAATGGTGACGTTTTTTGAACCGCTAGGTAAAATCCTTGCTATTTTTGAATGCAAATATTCCATTCAATAAAACAAGAGAAGAATATTTCTGTTTTTTCTTCCAACTTATTTGGAGGCCGGCTTCCTTCAAAGAATGGCTTTACAATTAACCATCCCAATCTTGTCCCGTTTAATATCAAATAGAATAAGTGTTCAAATAAATCACATCAAAATTTTGATTGCAGAAGTAACCCCTTAACAACTTCAGAAATGTGTCCCACCCCTCCCAAATGAAGGGCTATGAAAAAATTGTCCAATAAGCAAAATAGAGGACCGAGTGTAAGAATGCCTAAATTTTTTAACTTGGTTGGGGTAGTTGGTCATATTATATGAAGTACATCAGACAAAACACTCAAACATGTACAACAACGTTTGAAACATAAATTATCTCCTCTTTTTCCCACCCTTTCCAGATTTTTGGGAAGGTCCAGTAGTTGATGTTGATGCAGTCTCTTGCTTCTTGGTTCTTCCATGATGCCTAGGCACCATCTCTGCAACCCGTAACATCAGTTGCTTTCCTGTAAACAAGCACGCCCAAAATGAAAATATTAGACTTTTTATAGTCATAGTTTCTATCCAATTACAAGAGGATCATTTTCTCATCAATTTGACACGTGATGTTTACAACCAAAAAAATAAACAACGAAATGGCATTTGTAATGCCAGAGAAATTAAGGCTCAAAAAAGTAACCGTTTCCAAACATGCATTACCAAAAATATCATCGTTATTTATTAACATCATCCAAAAACAGTAAAACCAGAAATGAAGCAGTAATAGCAGTTAACAGAGATTAGGAAAGGAAACTGAGAATATGAAATAGACGTAAACCAGAGTGTAGGACTCCTCAACTTAGAGAAGAATTCTTTGCCCAACTACGTAGCAAACTCTTTTCCTGCATTTCTATCACTCATTTCCTCCCCACATATTTATTCTGTGATTGCTTTCCACATGTTCCAGCTCACCCACTCAATATTGTCAAACTCAAGGATAGTAGTAGGAGTATCCGATATCAGATATGAAAACAAAATAAGTCATCATCGTCCTCATGATCTTCATATTCATTAATGTCATATCGGCCGCCTACACCATTAAGTAATTGGAGGAACCTCCAAATCACCCATAGGTGCAGCACTACTAACATCTTCTCCAACTTTAGCCAAGATGTCTACGTTTGAAGCATCCAAATCTGAATTTGCTCCATTCTCCTCCACAGTCCATTCATAACAAAAGCAAGATTATCAATGTTACAGACATTTTTTCCTAACATCCTTCTTGTTCAATTCTGAATTAGTCATCACAAACAACACATTATTCATGGTCATTTATAATAAACAATCTATTTTCTCATTGCAGACCTATATAAAATTAATTAACATATTATACAAGCCATAGGTACCTGATTATAAAATCAATTTCATAAATTCTTACACTTTAAAAAGCTCTCCAATTATACTCAACCGAATGAACTACAAGTCAAACTCAATACTCCAGTAGAAAAACCTTGGTAATTCTCGATGATCATCAACATATGAATCCCACCATTGAGCTGAAGTTATGGTTTGAAGTGCACATTGAGTTATTAAACTACCAAAAAATATAGATTTTCTCTTGACATTATCAACTTTAGGATCAATCTTTACAGATCTTATCAATGTCTCTCACCAACCTATCTAAACAATCATCCATTCCACGCTTCACTTTATATTAAGTTTAAATTCAGGATTATAGTATGTTCTTAAGAAAGTGGAATTTAAACATAATTCAACACTACAAAACTAGCTTGTAAGATCAATTTTGCAGTCACCTAAATATTGTTATTTAGTCATATCTTTAGTGAATATGGGATCTCTAACACACCCCTCAAGCCAAGGGTTGGATATCTCGATCGAGGAACCCGATATCAATCACAAACAATTATCCATGGATGTTACAAAATGATCAGTTACTTGTGAGTTTGGCTTCTAATTCACAAAACAAATGTAGACAATTGGGCAAGGACTTTAGTGAATATTCCAGCAGAACTTTAGTGAATATTCCAGCAGACTAAAGTAAGTGGAATTTTTACAAATTTGTTTGAAAGGAGAAATTTTCTCTTTAAATTCAAATTCTTTCTATCAGGGCTTGTATTTCTAGCAGCTAGCATGGCAGGATTATTCACGTTCGTCGACTTTTATGTGCTGGTTAATTATCATTTGGTATATTTTGTGAGAAGGTGGAGCAGCGATACCAATTTATTTTGGATAACATTATGCATTTGCGCATAACTACTAGGACTGTTCATAGTGTAGTTCAAGAGGAGAAACTAAATGAAATAAATGAACTGAAAGCTAGTTTTAAAAAACTATATTAAACCATTTATTTAAATCCTAAATTGAACTGAACTTTTAATATGTTTATCGAACTAATTCTAATTAAAAAAATGTACTGAATTATTACAAGTTCAAGAACTTTGCTTTTTCATGAACTGTTTATACAAAAGCTTTAAAATTGAATCCAAACAGTAAACAATGAATTTAAGACAATCAAACTATAATATTTTAGGGTTAAATAAGTTTATGGTACTTTGAAAATGGATCTGTATTAAAATTGGGAATCTCCAAAAAGATTTCAGTGTTCTTGATAGTCAATACTTAACAAATATGTGAATTTGGTCCTAACAATTATTGTGTTACTTTTGAATTAAGGATGTTGACATGCTCATTCGAACAGTGTTACATGTCAGCATACATGCAAATATCAGACTAGGATGATTAGAAACACTGTAATTTAAGAGCAACTATATTAAATGTTCGGTATCAAAACACTAAATTTTGAATTTATCAACTTCAATAGGTGTCGATTTTGGAGGTATCCAAAACTTATTTAACATATTTTTTATCACTGACCTCTACAACATATAAAATAAAGTGAACGAAACTTGAAACTACATCAATCAAATTTTAATGCTTTTAGGTGAATATATAAGCAAGTTCTATATAAGCATGACCTAACAGTTCAAAATACTAGTCATCAAATTTAAGGATGCGAAGACATGGAATAGATATCAAGCTGAATGAGTACAGATTATGATTATATGATATATATCTTTTTACATTTATTCGATGAGATGTTCATTATGCAAACATAAAATAAAATAAAAAAATTAGTGTTGGAGCAGATAGCATGAGGAAAGAAACACAATAATGAAGTCCAAGTAATGACCCCTTCCCTCCCCAACACTTGCGTTAGTGATAAAGTATTTCATTTAATTAAATCCACTACATTAAACCATTACATAAGTTCAGTTAGTGGACTGTTTTGACAAATAAAAGACTAAGAGTAGTTTAATTTGTAAATAAATCAACTATTAATGGTTTAAAACAGTTCAGTTATTTAGTTCACAGTTGATAGTTTTCTTAACAGGCCTACGCACTATGAGCACTGAAGTATATTCTTTTACAGTGTGCTGATGCTATAATCTGTTTTAGGTTTTAGTACTTCTCTTGCTAACATCTGACCAAAACCCTAGCATAATTCCATGCAATGCACGCCCTCCAGAGCCATATGATTTTGAAAGTAGTGTAGTGTTGAGCTGGTCAAACTCCTAAACTGTGGTTGCCTTGCATTAAGGAGGTTGAGGTCAATCGAATTACTGATACAGTCAAGCATTGTGATATATGCATGGTCTACAAACCTCTTCAATGTTCTAAGAGCTCAATTTGTAATAACTGTGTGGATTGGTTTGATCACCATTACCCACGGGTTGGGCATTGCATTGGCTGGTATGTTAGATTTTTTGTTTGACAAAATGATTTTTAATAGTCAATTCGGTCTGCAGAATTTTCTGTGCTAGGCAGAAAACTTCGCTGGTGTCCAGGATGAGTAGAATCTAATAGTTGCGAATTTGAAAGATATGGGTGATCTCTTTTGTCAACTTGGCAACTAGAAAATCTAGCATGCTCACATTTTGTAAATGGCCTGCACTAGAAAATCTAGCATGTTCTAGTAATCTACCAAGTTACCAAAACATGTACTTCCAAAATATAGTTCAGGCTCCATCTGGTAAAGTTAGGGTTATAAGATTATTTGCAACAAGAGAAAGACTTTCTGATTGTCGCAATGGAGGACAAGAAACCTCCAATGTAGGTGTACTTTCTTAGCCATCCACTTGTCTATAGCAAGTAGAGGAAGTAGTGTTTCCGTGTCATTGCTAGTGCAAAACATTTTGCTAGAGTCAACAACAGTTAAGATGAAAATGATCAAACATCAAAACAGAGTGAAGTGATCAAGAATAGGAAAGGAGGTGCAGGGTGAGAAAGAAAGATGAAATTATCTGTCCCACACTATACCAAATTTGCTTAAGAGTGGAGCCAAGCCGATGGTGGATAAAAAAAAGCTGATCTTGGAGTAGTGGTGGAACAAGGAGAGTTTCACATTGGCTACCAATTTCCAATAGCGATGATATAAATTTCACTTACAATAACTCATGACAATGAGAAAGTAGAATCAAGAACTTAACATTTAAATGGCTATGCATGTGTAGAAGTTGAATTCTATACATAAATCAGTACATACATACATACATACATACTTACATAAATATATATATATATATATATATATATATATATATATATATATATATATATATATATATATATGTAACCTACTATTTAGTA